>CAJNJA010088930.1:0-20009 GCA_905231915.1 Symbiodinium necroappetens
CCACAGCCACAGCCACAGCCACAGCCACAGCCACAGCCACAGCCACAGCCACAGCAGCCACAGCCACAGCCACAGCCACAGCCACAGCCACAGCCACAGCCACAGCCACAGCCACAGCCACACCCACACACCCACCCACCCACACACCCACACCTACGCCCACACCCACGCCCACGCCCACCCCCCCACCCCCACCCACACCCACACCCACACACCCACCCACACACCCACACCTACGCCCACGCCCACGCCCACACCCACACCCACACCCACACCCACACCCACACCCACACCCACACCCACACCCACACACGCGCACAAACACACCACTAAACACACCCACGCCCACGCCACACCACGCCACGCCCAGTACCGATCAAAACCAGATCACCTTCCGATCTTATCGAAGTTTAATAACAGGCAAACACCGATTGTCACTCGTCATGGTGACGCAATCCAGCTTCGAATTGGGCTGCATCTTCTACAACATGTGGCCTGAAATCTTGCTGTCGCAGTGGTAGAGTCAGTTTAGCTTTACCTCAGTACCTCCTTAACGGTATCCTTTTCTATCAGCGTTCTGCTGTTTCATTCGGTGTCGATCCCAACATAACGTCCCTGTACTTTCCCACAGTTTGACGATCTGCCCCTGACAGCCTGTGCGACTGGCTTGCCGCAGGCTTTGTTCTGAGCGCCGGGGCCCATGGTATGTCGATGCTTCCGCTTACTCCAGTTGACAAGCAAGCGCCGGCATCCACAACCCGCTGCATTCCAACAGGTTCGCGCCCTTTTTTGGGTCATCGTGACGCTGAACTTGGTGATTTATGCAAGGTCCTTGAAACTGCTTAAGCAGATTGGGGCAGCAACAGCCTAGCCTCTGCGTCTGCACAGCAAGGTGTTGTCTTTGGGCCTGCGCACGACTATCCAAGCGGTTTCCTCGAATGCCCTGGGCAACTGCCCTTTCGGTGATGAAGTTGACTTGGGAGAACCAGTGATCGGTACAGATGGATCACTGTGCGCCTCGCCACTGCGTGATGCATATCTCATATAGCCTAGCAGTTCAATGGCTGGGTCATGGCTTCACATTCTGCCACGTGAAGAGCCCGATTTGGAGCTGATCGTGTCGGTGGGCTGTGATTTTCTCGTCCATATGTGCTTGGCTTCTGAGGCAAGCTTCACCATATGTACGGCGAAGAGTACTGTGCATCAGTCATCGGCTGCATGTTCTCGATCTTTCGATGCATCGTGGGCGAATGTACCACAAAAGGCTGCAGAGCGACTGCATGTTTCCCGTGTGCATGATTTCAGACAACCCGGCGTTTCGATTCACTTGCTGGCCTGTAGGTGGACGATCGCTGACAATGATTTTCAGCGATGGCTTCGGGGTCCAGTTTGACGTTTTCTATGCGGGGAGCATGGTTATTGCCACTCGGAGCAAGAATCAGCTCAGCTTGTTGCCGGACTGCTTTTGCCGCACATTATAGACGGAGAAGACACATGCACTTGACCAAAACTCTGAGGTCCTAATGGGCCTCTTCAACATCATTACCGCGATTTTTGTCGAAGCGACGTTGAGCGGACCTCAGTAGACGTGGCCGTGGCTTGTGCCAGGAACAGGATGACGATTGTAATGTAGTGGTTCTGCACGGCGTGACAGCCGGCGCACTGCGACTAAGGAATGGCCTAAAAGAAAATGAGTCGCACCGCCGGTACGCAAAGGCTTATGAATCAAGCTACATGACGGAGCAACTGGCCAAACTTGTTATGGTCCTCTCCTCCCAAGTGCAGAAGATGCGAAACAGGACAGTTGGGTTCATGGTCAGACGATGTTGGACATGTTTCTCCATTCGTGCAGGAACAGCTCATTGCCTGGCTTGCTCGGGGACGGAATGTTTCCAGGTTCGAGAATGGCTTTCAGCCTGAGGCTGTGGGCCATGGATAATCATGCCGTGGAACCTGCTGATGTTGGTTCCTGCAAGGGAGACAACTGGTGTGGACTCCGAAAGTCCAAACGCAAACCTGCATGCAGAGGAGACCTACCTAAGCAGCGTGCTAAGCGGGTTGTTTGAGCTGGCATTCTCAGAAGCGTGCAGGATCGCCCAGGCTATGCCATGACACTTTTGCTTCTGAGATGTATCAGGTGAGGAAGAGTTCAATCAGCTGATCAGAATGCCGGAGGAGACCTGACTCACATGGGCTGTCAGTAGTGTAGGATAGAGGGACTCAGTCAGGATCCGAGATGGGATTGCGGCAACTGGGGTTTGCTGACACTGTGGCCACTGTGGAGGTACGGATGCTGTTGAACGAGCTGGATGTGATTCTTGGCCGTGTGCGGTGTGAGCCGATTTGCGAGAAGATGGAGGCGCTTGTAGAGATCCGAAGCCCGAGGAGCGTGGAGCCTCGTCCGGGAGTCTTTGAGGCCTTCAACACCGCTGCCTGGCCGAATTGAGGTGCTGTACATAACCGTGACCATTGTTAGCACCCACGCCTCGAGGAGGAAGATGGCACCGTCTCGATTTCGGAACTTGTGCCCGGACCTGACCGGGACAGGATGGGAAGATGTCTACAGGGACGTTGTACCAGCTGCGAAGGTCTGGCCTTATGCGGCTACGAGGCGATCTGCACAAGATTGACCTGGTGATTGCCCAGATGGGCCTCGAGAACATGCAGCGGCTTGGACTAGCTTTGCACATGATACTCATCAGTCTTTTTGAGTGGTGATCCTTGAAAGCGCGGGGCCTGGACAAGGAAGCAGATCATGGCGGCTTGGCCCATTTTAGCACATACCTCGTCTCAGGCGCCTTTTCAGGCTTCACTACTTCGGCACTGCAAGAAAGCTGCCAACTTTGTATCGCTTGCCGAGGAAGTGAAGACTACAAACTTCCAGATTGCAAAAAAGATAGGTGCCAAAGGCACAAGAAGTACAACTCTCAGCAGGCTTCACTCCGAAGCCTTATCGTAGCAACCGCGGAACAGACAGCTTGTGATGCTCAAAGCATCACAGTTTCACTTCTCATCTCAAGTTCCGTGGGCCAAGCCAATGGGAAGGCAGAGCTTGATGGCACAAGATCTGTTGCGAACGCTCCTGCTTAGCCACTGCTTCATTACACATCCACACGTCTTGGTCTTGAACTCTTTGCAGTTGTTTAGTTGTTTGCAGTTGAGCGCCAAGCACTGCCATGCTTGGCCACGGCAGCACTTGGACCTCTTGGACCACCATGACCATAATGGCCCATTAGCAGCCGTGCGCCATTTTGAGACCCGTGGGCCCTCAGTGACCCAGCGATGCCGTTGCAGTGACCCTCGTCCCCGCCCGATTCAACGAAGCATACCTCATGCCATAACACATCAGAAGAGCCGGTGGTTTTCGACAGCAACAGTGGCAGATCCATGTAGTGTAGTTGCTCAATGCAAGCTCACTCGACATCGTGGCAAGTGGCTTGAAATCAGAGTTCGTGGTCCCAGGCACAGAACAGTCTCCGTGCGTCTTGTGCCACAGCATTCTCTTGTGAGGGTGTCGTTGCAAGTTTTGATGTGCTTACGATGCCGCATGTGTGTGCGCTTGAGCGTGTCTGCAAGTGCTGGAACAGATGCTTGGAATGTGTTTCCGTACATGTGTTGCGCTGTTGCACATGTGGCATACAACCGAGCTTGTGCATGCCGCAGCACTCCAGGCCGGCCCGGGACGGCTCGGCGAGTCACAGACGACAGAGAGAAGGAGAGACAGCGACAGTGCTTGCGCACCTCCAGAAGCAGCGACCCGACTGTTCCCGAGGCATTTCAGGCTGAAAACCCGACACAAGATACCAACGACACCCGACATCAGAGGTCCAAACCAGCATTGATAGCTTGATTAGTGCTGCAGCGATGCTACACGGAGGGTCTGCACGCTTTGACCGCTTGCTGGCGCAACTTTCCGAAGAGCATGCAGCTTGTCTTGGCATTCAGCTGTTCTAACTCTCTGTTCATGAGGAGCCTCTGTGCATGGCTCAGCCCAAGGATCTGGAGCTCAAAATCTTACAGGAAACGAACAGGCAGCTTCAAGACGAAATCCGCTCGCTCAAGACTCTCTCGCAGCCACAGGAGACAGATCTTTGCATCCTCTTGCAGAGTTGCCTCAAGTCTCGGTCTGTATGTATCTGTCCATCATCATAGTGGCAGAGCCGACGCCATCAGCGGGCTTCTAGGCTAGAGGGCATCGCCCTGTCTGGGGCACAAAGTCCCTATCTCACTGGTTGAGGTCTTCGTCTGTTTGGCTTTCATCGAACCATCCAAACTTTCGTTTTGAATGGGACCCCCACGACACCCAAACTCAGAATACTGTTCCAGGAAAGCTTGGATTTCCCAAGCCCGAATCGCCTTTTGCCTGTCCGGAGAGCCAGAGACAGGGTGGAGGGAATCAGAAGAAATACCTAGCAGCAAAACTGAACATTCCTTTCAGGAGCCCCCCAAGCCAGCTCTCCGCGAGGCCGGAGTATTCCAGCCATTCCATCTTAGTGCGGAGTCCGTGTAGGCATGCTGGGCTCTGTTCTGATCGCAGAGCATGCTTTGCTGGTGATGCCATGTATGCGTGAGGGGGTGAGGCTTGCGGTGAGAAAACGCGGCAGCAGGACTGTACGAGGACTGAGGCAACAGGTTGAGGCTTGTCGCTAGGCCAGGATCTCCAAGCCTGTGGCAGTGGTTACATATCGCTACAACGATCTACAATGCATGTGCCAGGTGGGCTTGGCTGTCGACAGGCCGAACCTTGAACTGGAGATCGAGAAGCTGCGCGATGAGACGGCAGCGCCAGTCAGTTGGCGGACGTTATGAGTGAATAAGCTACCTTCTGTGCGAAAGATAGGGAGCTTGGCATGCTTTGCGGTCGTTCGGTCATTCTGGTCTGCGAACTTGACCACAAGACAGGCTGCATCCCTGCAACTCGCAAGGCGGATTCCTTCTCCTTTAGCTCCCCGAGCCAGTCTCTACGGATAGGTGCGGCGGAAACCACAGCTGCAGCCAGGTGTGATAAGATTCGATTGACATTTCATTGTGTGAGAGTGAGAGTCTATAGCTTTTGGGCTTTCTGACTGCATCTGAGGTAGAGCTCACAGTGTATTCAGTGCAGGGCTTACCTGACACTCTCATCCAGCAAGGACCGGGCATTCCGATCACGCAGCCGCCCATGCATTGCTTTGCGTAGTTTTTGACTCGCAGGAGGAGGCGGCCCGTCGATTTCCAAGTGCAGAGTTTCCACGAACATCGGCTTGCAGATCAAAGCCACGGAGTGGACAGCTTTGAACAAGGATCAGCCTCAATTGCGCTTGACGATGCTGATTGACATGCTTCGTAATGTGTCTTAAAGACCGTGCACAGCGTGTTTGCGTTACTGTATCTTCATGCATCTTCGTAGCATCATGTTGCCAGACTGCTGCGTCTTGCCTGTTAACTTCACAGGAGCCAGGTAGACCCGGTGAGTGCAGCGACGATGACTTGAGCCTCTGGGGAGCGGCACCTTCGCTTATATAAGCATCGCTGCTCAGGGAAAGGCTCTCTGACTCTGGTTTTCTTGTGTGATCTGTCTGGGATAAGATGCAGGTATGGGGCCCACACGGCGCAAGCATGCCGCCGGTCTGCAGCATTGCTAGAACCGATGGCGTCGACTTCGGTTGAAAGCCACGTGTGTCCGCATGCACCTGAAGGCACCATAAGGCACCTTGCTTTGTGCATAGCCTGGCGGCTTCAGGTCTTGCTTTGCGCAAGTAGACGACCTCCCCGACAAGCTCGAATTGAATTTGGAGATCAACGGCTACGGACATTCTGTTGCCATTGCACTTGTAGAAGTCAACGCAGACAAGCAGCATCTTGAAGGCATGTATGCGATGCACACAGGCCCCACACGGTCCAGTGGTCTGGGTACCGTCCAACGGAGAAACTGCCCTGCTGCTCCAATCCTCACCATCAGGCTATGGAAGCTCGATAATGGTGGCCACGTCGAGGCCAAAGTGCTGGTGACACGCCCACGACGTCGCTCGATGAGTGGCTTCTCGCAGGCAGGGGCCTTCCGACGTTTGAGCCGTGGGATGCGAGTGCTACCAGGCCTCATGCGAGTCTGCCGCAAATACCAGCCGTGGCAGCAAGACGCGGCGATCGTCTTTGCAGAGCTGCGTGCCTGTTGCTACATGGCACAAATGTTTCCAGCTCCGTTTCTGACGAATGTAGCGAGCCCGATGGCGTGAATGTTAGAGAGATGGAGAGCAGTCGATACGGGCACGGCAGACTTCCAAGTGGTCCAAGCACTCAGCTTGCCAAATGCCGCGACGGACGGAAGGCAGGAAGGAAGCAAGGAAGAGAGCGAGAGAGTCGGGCCAGCATCCTGGATCTCTAACCTGGTGAAAGAAGCTGAATAGCCTCGAGGAACAGGAGTCTAAAGCGAACGATAGCGAAAGCAAGCAACAAGAATACAAGCGCGAGAGAATCTCGCGTGCATGTTTGAATCGCTGCTTTGGAGGAACATCGGGGAGTCAGGTGCCTCGACTTGTCTTGTGGTCCTGGGGCTCAGTCGTAGGGTCGTGGGCCGCTTGCAAAGCACAAGGCCTGGAGCCCCGGTGGCTCAGATGGCAAACCGTCCCCTCAGCCGAACACAAACGTTTGCCCAGAGCGGATAGCTTCGGATCCCTGCATTGGCATGCCGGGGAAGAGAGGGTTGAAAAGGGCATCAGCTCACAAAAACGGAGAGTCACCCATTGCTTGTCTGTGAGACTTTTAATTCCCACGTACGTGCCAACTGCCAGTCGTTTTTTTTTCAGACGCTTCTGCAGCTACAAGTTGCAGAAGAGTTCCATGATGCCATGTGGATGCACAGACACGTGAGTGGCACCGTTAAACCATGTAAATCTGCCTGAAAGTTTGCCGTTTTCGTCCATGATGGTGTGGCAGATTCTGACCTTCTCTTCCTGCAGAATCACTGCATGGACGTCATTGTAGTCACCACCGTGAGATGGTTTCGACGTTGATCAGCGCACCTCAGGACCTGCCCCCGATGCTCACGATTCTTGGATGCAGTAACATTCGGCGACAGTGGGGCTTGCACCTCAAGCATCCGCTCGCACACCTTGGACGAGCGACATTATGCAGCTCGCGGTGTTGTTAGCCAGCCAAACTTGAATGCGCGAAAAGTGCCGAGGAGTCGCACTGAGAATGGGTCTTCGCTCCTAACGAGGTCAGGGGCGGAAGTAGCACAACAACACCCAAGAAGCTGCCTTATGTGCGTAATTAAGGATCTTCCGCTTGGGGATGCGAGGGGACCACCGAGGTCTTCTTATCAGTTTTATCCTGGTTTGTGGCCCTTTACAGATTTTTAAGTTTTTAAGAGCCAAAGCTTCGGTGCTACGCCGGCCACGGGGCGGGGTAGGCGCGGGGTCGACGAATCAATGCTTCGCCCCTGTGCAGTGCAGGCTCGAGAAGCAGTTCGACATTGAGGATGCAGCAGCTAAAGTTATCATGCCTAACGCCGCTCGCTGCAGATTGGTGGGTCTTGCTTCTCGGTGGTTCCAAGAAGCTCCCCTTGCGATCCACAGCCGCCGCTGGTGCTTCCACATATCCGCATGACTCACGCTCCGTAACCTTCGACTTCATCCTCCTGCATCAGATGCATCATCATTGCCTGAGGATCTGCATGCGGCCATGAAAACCTCGCGGAAGACTCAGACCACCATGCCTCAACTCCCTACTCTTCTCAACACTGCCGCTTGTCTTGTTGTGGCTTGTGCTTGAAAAGGGTCTTGGCTTGAACACAAGCTGTGTCCCCATGAATCCTTCGGGGCTGCTGAGGAAGAGCTGGAAGAGGCATGGGCTTGGGAAGATCCGCTGGACATCGCGTTTGAGTGCTTTCCGGGCCTGCAGGTGATAATGGAGCTCCGGCGCATCCACCAAACGATCTTCGAGAAGGGCCCGAGAACCTCATTGCAGGGAAAGGCACATCAGGCCTTCCAGCCCGTCATCTCCTGGAAAGCTTTCCAAGTAGCGAGACTGCAAAACAGGAGTGAACCCTGGTCATGAATGTTACGAAATGTTACGAATAAGTATAAGCATAAATAGCCGTAGACGAACGGACATACATAAGTAAATGAAAGGAAATTTAGATAGCCACCGTTCTAACTTTCGTGCCGGTGATCGGGCAAGTTGGCAGCTAGTACCGGTTGACTCTCGCAACTTTGCTGCCGCATGCTTTCCTTCGCCGCAGTTCTGAGGAGTGCTTGCTGGTCGAGGACCTGCCAAGTTTTGCATCTGGTAGGGTGGCCGAGTCCTCAGCGCTCGGGATAGGAATGGGGGTACATGGGGGTGGTTCAGCCGCCACGGTGCAGCTCAGGCCTTGAATCTTTTTGCAGTGCAGCAGGCATTGCTTGGAGATGCGGTTCCAACAACAGGCGCCACCAAGGCATTGCTAACAGCATATGATGAAGTCCAGAAGCCCTCCAAGCCCACCTCTCGTTGGGTAAGTGTGGCATCGGGAATGTCAACAGCGGCGATTATCCTCAGCGACCTGGCTAGCAATCAGAGGCTTGGGAAACCATTTCGGCGTTAGTGGCACAAAAGACCTTAGCAAGCCATTTCGTGACCGGGCGACATCTAATGACGTCTGGCCTGGTTGTTTTTTCGCGGTTCAGGCTTCGTACTGATGGGGCTGTCGCTGGACAATTGGCCTGACTGGGCTGGCTGGATGGTTTTCGAAGCCATTTTTGCCAGCGTTTTCGTTCTCGAGATTGTCGTCAAATGTGTAGCAACGCGGCTGACTGATTACTTCGCGGCATGTTGCTTGTTCCTGCTCCATCTTATGCAGCAGTTGTTGCAGAACTATAGATACCTTCGCCTTGCAACTGTACATCTACAGTTTACATAAGCATCTGGAAACCCAGCGTTTGCAGATCCCTTGCCTGCTGCAGTTCATGTTTGTGAGGAAGTTTGTTGTTCGGGTCGGGCGGGTCCCCCTCGTAGCTGCAGTGTAGAGGATAAGGGTCTCCCGTGGAGACCCTCTTAGTGACGAGTGCATCCCATGTTTTTTGGCCTCGATGCCCAGGTGCTCGGCCCTTGGATTTATTTTTGTGGATCGGAGAGATGGTGGAACTGGCTCGATGTCGGGCTGACTCTGGCTGCTTTGACCGCAAATCAGAACTGTGTAACAGTGTACATAAGACAGTCTAAACACCTATCGGCGCGCGCCGCGTGCATCCGGAACATTCCGGAATCAGCGGTTCTGTTGTTTCGCTAGCCAAAGCCAGGATCAGTGAGAAGAGAAGCCCGGTGTCCAGAAGTCAGGTTTGCTTGCTTTTCTCGGCTTTTGGACTTTCCAGGCATGAGTTTTCATCACACTTCATCAAACCTTTCCCGCAGTCAGTCTTGAAGATGCTTTTGCATCATACTGTGCGAGTGCAAGAGATAAGAGGGCTTGGGACGGCTTTCCTCGCCGACATCTGACCATAGGCTGCTATTATCGACCTGTTTCTGAACCTTATCTTCCAAAACTCATCGCGGGCGCATCTCGGAACGCATCGCCAGGCGGTCATCACAGGACTCGAGAAGTACCCAGGCGAAATGCATTCGTTGGCGCCCTAAGGAAGATTATTCTAGTTCTTCGTGGCCTTCGCTTGGCTACGGCCTCATCTTGGACTCATGTTCAGATCCAGCTCCTCGTTGCCGAGTGACGATGAGGCGAGGGTGGCCCGCTTGGCCAAGCTGATCAACATGCCATTGCTGCAAGAGCTGGCCAACATAGTCTCAGGCCACTTGCGCAGTCTCAACGGCCCTTG
Organism: Symbiodinium necroappetens; assembly: GCA_905231915.1. Classification (NCBI taxonomy): domain Eukaryota; class Dinophyceae; order Suessiales; family Symbiodiniaceae; genus Symbiodinium; species Symbiodinium necroappetens. The sequence goes on from CAJNJA010088930.1 coordinate 9,786, forward strand.
CTAACTGATGCTAACTGCTCATGTCTACGGATCGCAAGAAGTGATTGAATGTCAACGAGTCTTTGTGGAAAGTGGTTGTGGTCACGCTTTTCTTGACATGCCTGTCAACCTTCTGCTTCATTGTCGGCCCGGCCCATGAGTCACATTGGTTGCGTTGCGTGTGCCCTTGCGGCTGCATCTTGTTTCCACCTGCCTGTGTGAGGATGTGTGTGGCATGGTCTGGTTAGTTACCGAGTACACGCGCATGTCTGCTCGCGTCAACAAGTCGGTTCGCATCGAGAACCTCCCCTGCTTGGTTTTGTATCAACATGAACACCTCCCCGCAAGTTAGGCTTCCTTCTGGAAGCCACGGTGCAGTTTCAGCTGGAGATGTCTAGTCTAGTACGATGATTTGCTTGGCCTCGACAAGTGCGTGAGCCGTGCGATGGAGAATGCTGACAGCACCGTATGTTTTAGCACCCGAATATCTGAGGATTTCTCATCAGCGTGTTGCGCTCAGCTCCAGCACGGCTAAATAGACATTGGAGCTGGTGTTTGGTGTCAACGCCAGAGCTGCTCAGGTGAGATCGCTGTTTTGGGTCGTTGTCACGCTCTCCGTGGTTGTGTATGTTGCGAGCTGAGTGAAATTACTTCCCTGGCGTTTCTGGTTTTTGCAGACACAGAGACCTGAGGTCTGTGCGCTGGCACTTCGGTCTTTGGTTCAGAGCTTCGCGGATTCCGACACCGGTGAGAAGTGTGGAAGCGGTGACGATCTGGACATGAGTTCTGCCGATGTCCCGCCTGGCTGTCATTCAGACTCAATTATTCTGCTTAAACAGAGGCGGCCGGGCTGCACAGAAACGATGCAAGTACGGCTAGCACCAAGGCCCTTATGAGGGGCAGATACATCTGATTTATGGAGATGAGTACTGCGGCGACGTCGCCCGCTGTATGTTCTCCATCTTCCGCTGTATGATTGGCGACTGCACATCGGCAGGCTTGCGCCCAGAGCCAGACACGAGGACAAAACCAAACTGAACTGTCCTTATCCTGCTCTTTATAGAATTCAAGCTCTTTGACCCTCTCCGGTTTAGTTTAGAACGGCCCTTAGCAAGCAAAGCCTGAATCCGTGATCTTCGTTATGACGCCGATTCATTTGTCATCAAGCATCATGCGCAGGTGGGAGATCCTTAACAATGATCTTCAGCAATGGCTTTGGGCTCCGGTTTGACATCCTCTATGCGTTCAGCATGGTTTGTGCCACTCAGCCGTGTGCAGAAGTGCCGAAATCCGGCATTTAGACGCATCCAAGCGTGACTCGGTGCATGCTGCAAGGTCTTGTTCGGCTTGTTCAACATCATCACAGCTATCTTTGTCGAAGCGACCCTGATATTTGGCTTCAAGCCTCACATCAATCGCATTTGGGACGAAGATTGTAAGTTATTGTTGTTCCTTACCCCCAGGAACGGCCTGAAGGAGACTGAGACCCAGCGAAAGTACGCAAAGGCGTATGAAACCAGCTACATGACCGAGCAGCTTGCCAAACTCGTCGTTTGTGTCGCAAGTCAGACACAGATGATGCGGGCGAGGACCCTGTTTCTGCGCTGTACAGCGAAGTCCTAACGCCAGGGAAGAAAACGTGCGAGTTGCTGTCCGCCAGGAAAACGATACGCGGCTTAAACTCTGATGGAAGGCCGGGTGCAGAAGTGGCAGTTAGACAAAGCCCGCATGCTAGCCTCTACCGTCCTGTGCAGTTCTGACGAAGATGAGCCTGGAGCACAAGGAGGTGAGATTTACCTCAGCATCTCGGTCGTTTGAGAGGGGTGAGATTAGACACTCTGCATGTTGCTCCGAGCTTCATTTGTGAGTCTCAGGTGCAGAGCAACGTGTTATTGACAGGTGTTCCTTCTCTTTGCGTCCTTACTCAAGCAAAGCATCCCCATAAATCAGAGAGCACGGCAGGCCGTCGCACAGGTTCAGCCAAAGCGGTAGCGATGCCTTCTAAGCCTCTAGTCGCAAGACCCAATTCAAGCACCTTCAAGCGTTCTAGACACGGACGGAGTGGGAGAGGGAGAGGGACAAAGAGGGAGTGGACCTTTGCCGGACCACATATACTACACCACATGCAAGAGGAGACGTGAGGAGATGCGAATCTGACTCTGTACCGCCTCACGCCTCTTTTGGCGTGCGTACTTGCAGTCGCAAGTCCTGGCAAGGAAGCGAACAGGGGGCCGCAGCGAAGATGATCGCTTCCTTTTTTCCCACCCCCACCACATACTGTAGTATGAGTTGACTTCGTCGGTGAGTTCGGTGTTCCGGCATGTCCCGCTCCTTTGTTGGTTGACAGTTGCAGTTGATGTGGTTTCTTTGGGGAATGCTTTGAGAATGCCTGGGACTTGCGCCACCCATATTCTTGCTTGGAGTTCAGACGTTTTCTGCAGTCCGACTTCTGTCAGACGGGCGAGCGGGCAGAATCACACACTAACACTATCGTCACGGGTCCCGTTCCGTTCGGACCTTGCTGCGAGAGACTTGACAGTGTGGGCGAGAGAACCGCGCTGAGGTGAGGAGGAGTTCAACCACGTGATCCGCAGCCCCGAGGCCCGCCCCGGGCTTTTGCCCGTAGCTGCGTAGCTCTGCTGGGCAGTGCTGCCAGGTACGGCAACTTCTGGATTCATTAGATGTGTGGCTTGACACAAAGACGGCAGGGGCTGTTGGCTTTGGAGCCATGGTCGCTTAGTCTCTTGAACTTTTCGGTCGATGCCTCTGGGCCCCTTAGGGTGGTGGAGCCACGGCCTGGCGTCTTCGATGCGTTCAATGCAGCACCTTGGTTGAGTCAATCTCGAGAGCCTTTCTGAGTTCTGTGTTGATTGCATCTGATGGCGCAAAACGGCCAGATGCAACCAGGCCGGCATTCGCGAAAGCAACACCCGCCGGCACAGAAAGCAGCTCTTTGATCAGCCTCACTCCCCAGTTCACTGCTCTCAGGCCCAATGCAAAACATCAGGTGTCCACCAGCAGGTCTGTGCATCGTTCAAGCAGAATGAGTTGGAAGGCTTGCCATCTTTGCCTCCACCAAGTAGTGATGGTACAAGTGCCACTAGCAGTGGTGGTTGTGTTGGTTGGTCAAAGCAATACTGTCATGTTTTCGTGGTACCTACTACTCGCAGCAGCAGCAGCAGTAGCAAGAGCAATGGGTAACCCGACTAGCAGGAGAAGCACCAGCAGCAGCAACAGTGGCAGGAGCAGCAGGCACAGAATGTTAGGAGTGCAGCAGGCAGCAGGTGGTAGTGTAGCAGTAGTCGTGGTCGTAGTAGCGGCGGTGGTAGTGGTAGTGGAGGGTAGTAGTAGAGGTGGTAGTAGCAGTAGTAACAGCAGCGCAGCAGCAGCAGCAGTAGTAGTGGGAGGAGTACTGCAGAGCAGACTAGCTGGAGTGTTGGTACTGGTGTGGTGTTGCTGGTGCTGGTGGTGCTGGTGGTGGTGGGTAGTAGTCGTCATTGTCGTAGTAGTCGTCGCAGTCGTTGTAGTGGTAGTGGTAGTGGTAGTTGTAGTTGTAGTTGTAGATGTAGTGGTGGTGGTAGTGCTAGTGGCAGTAGTACTGGTAGGAAGTAGCATCAGAAATCAGATGGCATCAGCCGCGACAGAAGCCGTATCCCTGGCATCAAAATCAACAGGTGAATTCGCCATCGCGATATTCACAGCACCTCTCAATGTAGCAGCAATCGTCGTCCCTGCTGTAGCCAAGAAAGTGGAGCATGGCTTTAAGCCTCGCCTGGTCCTGCCGGCTTGCAAGTACCAGGAATTGATCAGTATTGTTTCAACAGAAACGCATGTCCCAAGGAAGAGGATGGTGCGGTTTCCATGTCTGAGATTGTGCCTGGCGCTCAGGGGTGCCCAGGACTTTCAGCAGCATCGAAGCGGCATGGGTAGCTGCACTGGTGGACGTGTGTGCACGCGTCTCGTGTAAGTCCGCGTGTGTGCATGTGCGAGCGTGTGTGTGTGTGTGCGCGCGCGAGCGGCGGGCGCGTCTGTCTGTCTGTCTGTCTGTCTGTCTGTCTGTGTACAACCCTGTTACGAAGCGATAGGGCACTGAGGAATCTTGATCGTTTTGCAGGGCACAGGAGTATGCATTGAGAGTCTCCCGCCGATGAAGACACTCTGATTGCTAGAGAAGAGAAGCTTTCTCGACGTACCTGTAGAGCGAATGGCAACCAGGCCGAGCACAAACTTGGCAAGTCGACATTGAAGTAAACAGTGATGTGCTTTTTCAATTTTCAACATGCCTTTTACCTGCCATGGTGAGTTTTAGTGGCTAGAGGTCTTTGCCTCTCATTTCGGGAGCACTTAACTTTGAAAACGATGTCAATCAGAGGGAGGATGGCACAAGTATGTGTCTAGACGATTTTTCGTTCAACGTGCCGTCTACAGTGGGATTGCCTACTGCTCTGAAACCTGAACGGTTCTCAAACCTGATCGGTTCTAATTGCATCAGCCCTGATCGGCTACCTGTTGCCGAACCCTGATCGGTTCATCAGAGGGATATGTGTTCTCGATACCGCACAACCATAATCCTGAGCGATTAGCTGCTAGGCTGCTTTCAATTGAATCGTGTTCAATGCACCTGATAAGCCTTGAGGCCTGTTTGGCCCAACAAGGAACCATCGAAGCCTCAGCTGTCACATCCTGCCATCGATCTCTTCTGTGCGAAGCCATGACCGAGTGGTACGAGAACAATTGGGACAACAAGAACGATAGTCGTTGGTCCAACAACCGGGATGGAACTCCTGGCCTTCCGCACCTACTACCTCAGGTACAGCCCCGCCTTCAGCTCCGAAGCCTACTCTTCCTGTGTCATTTAATTCTGACGGCAAATTTTGGGACCGGCAGCCCCGTAGGCAAACCAGGTCATCAACTTTTCAACGAAGTTCAGCCTACCGAATGGAGCCGCAAGCAAAGCTTCTTGGACCCCCCACAAAGGACATCCGATTTCCCACCGGGGCCTTCTGAGTTTTCTTCTCGAGTTTTGTGCGAAGGACGGTACCAAGGAGTTGTGTGGACCCAGCTGCTGAACAGAATCAGAGAGATGGATCTGGATGTCGATGAAGTGGCCAGAGCTTCGCTTTCGCGCAAGAAATAAATTCCCGAAAAACACAAAGACGCCACGAATTTCATGCAACGATTGCCGTCTGATTTGGTAGACCATATGAAAGCCAAGCTGCCGGCAAAACCTTCATCTGAGGAAACTGAGGCGTTAGCAAAAGCCAAAGCCAAGCTGGCAGCTCATGGCTTAGTGGCTTAGCATGGACTCCCGACAAGAGGAATGCTCAATCACGTGATCAGGCAGAAACCCGGTTGCCTATTCAAGCAGACGCTAATTCAAAGCCTGCCAAGAAGGCCAAGCTGAGCAAAGACTCAAGCAAAGAAGAAGCCCGGAAACTTTTGACAAGTCCTCCCGAGAACAAACTGGATTCTCGACCCAAGGGAGCGACTGATCAACATGTTGAAGATGGGCTTCAAACTTTGAAGACAAAAACCCGCCTTCAAAGGAAAGTTCACACAGCTGAAAAAGCACGTGGCTACCGTTCAGGAGTTGTTCAAGCACGGCCCCTCCAAACAGGAGTTGACCACAGCAGCCGTGAAATTTGGCTTGGATGAGAACTTGGCAGCCCGTTTGACAATCAAGAACTTGTCGACGGTGATAGCAGCTGCCCAATTTGAAGCTTCGTGATTGCTTACGAAGCATTGAACATGAATGTTCATCCAGCCATGTGCACTTGGCCTTTTTTTAACTCAATGCAGTGTACATGAATCAGCAGTGGGTTGGCGCCTTTTTAACACTGTTGATAACTATCGGCAGCCTTCCACATACATGTATGTTGGGTCGACATCCATCACTGTTGCTAACAAAAAATCCAACAGGACAATGCTCAAAAAGTTCGAGAGTTTCCAATGCCACAACGCACGAACCACTGCAATGCTCAAAAAATTCCAAAAATTTTTGGAGATTTCCCACCTTGTCTGGCCATAGATGCCAGAATTTTGGAATATGGTAGTGCGTGCACGAGTTGATTGGAAACGTAGGGCAGAATCCAAGCGAAATGCCGGGCATTATATGCTCAAGCGGAAAGCGAGGGGTTTGCCATGCCATGAAGCTGGAGGCTCTGCTCGCGGCTCTTTGCCTTCAGCTATCCCAGGTGGGCGTAGAAAGGTAGCCGATCCACCTTCGACTCTGGCCTGCGAGTGCCACTGTGACTGCCCTCCGGTTGTCCTCGAGCGTGATTGGTCTCCTATTCTAGGTGCCGGCTCTTTGGGCGCTTGCTCGGCGCTCCTGGGAGTTTACTGCTGTGGGTCTTCAAAGGCCGCATCTTTGCCTCCAAGTCCAAGCCGCCGAGGCCATGGCATACTTGAGCATCCAGCTTGGCCAAACCTTGGGAGTCTTCTACAATGATTCAGTATGGCATGAGCGATTAGCACTCTGGAGGGTCCAGGATGGGATATGGGTGCTGCATACGCCCGACGGGGACACGTACGCGGAGGACCTTCGCGGGGTTCCCGACGGCCCCGCCAAGGTCAAGATCAAGGGCATCGACTTTGTCTACTGGTCAAGGATTGGCGGGCCTTCTTACCGCTTTGCTCGGTACCCTTCGGAGGACGATCTCAAGGGCCTAATCCGGAAGGGGTTCGAAGAAGCTATCCAGGAGCAAGCTTGTGATCCCGCTTGGCGTCCTTCCTCGGTCGTGTTCAATGGTGAGGCTCGTGATTTTGATGGTTTTTTTTCGGGGGTTCTTTTGTGACTAGGCGGCGGGGTGCTAAGAAGCCCTTGTTGCCTGTGGCGGCGGCTCCTTCAGTGGTTGCTCCTCCGCCTGCGCCTGTCCTTTCTGACAAGGTCTGGGTGGCCGTGGAGAACTTCGGTGGCTACGTGGGCTAGGAGATTGCAATTGAGGAGGTCACGGGCTATGCGCTGGGTGACCTCACTGGGCTCATCCAGGTCCCGGGCGGCTGGGTGAAGGCAGAGCTTCTGGGCATCGACTTGGTGGCACGGGAAATTGAACGCCGGCGCGGTGATGCTCAACTCAACCGCCCCCCGCGGCTGGCGTGACAACGGGTCCCATCGAGGAAGAGTCTCTGGCCGCTCAGGTCGGGGCAGATCCAGGCGCAGCCAGGGACGACTTGGAGGACCCCGGCGACGCACGAACCCTTTTCATTGATCATGACAGCGAGGGCTCCCGGTACAAGGAGTGGAGGAAGGTTGCGATTGAATCTCAGTACTACTCGTATTCAGACTGGCCTTTGGAAGGGCCGGCCACGGTCCATCATTTGCTTCGACATACCCGGAAACACGGCGGTGATCCTCGCGTCTGGCTCCAGATCTGGGCGCGGCAGAAGCAAATCGGCGAGTCTGATCGGGTTATGCACGAGTTGCGTTGCCTCACTGATGTGCTCTTCTATGGGGGTACTTTTGACCAGTTGAACATGCCGGTGTTGGTTAGCTTCGAGGTTGTGGCCCGCAGGATCGCCTCGATAGTCGACGCCTACCAGGCGGGCGGCTCCAGTCCAGATTGGGCGAAGATTTTCTCAGGTCATCAAGGCCCTGAAGATTTGGTTATGCCTTCTTTGAAAACCTGGGCGGCCGGCCGCGGCCGAGAGGAAGCCGAGATTTTCAATGCCAGGACCAAGATGCGCGAGCTCCGCCGAGGTGGCGCCCCTGCCGGAGCAACGACCGACGATGTGAGTGATGGCTCTTCTCTTGAACCTTCCGGTGGTGGCAACAGTCTTCAAAAATGTTTCCTTTGGTTTCCGGGTGTTTGAGGCCCGATTCTCCCAGCTCGGCTAAGTCACTGTCGAGGAGATCGTCCCAGAACCTTTCACGGAGGGCCCGAATTAACGACGACGCTTCAGAAGCCTTGATGATGGCCCTTAATTGGATGCATGACGGTCGGTTCTACTTGCCCTCTGCCCCGGCTAACACCAAACAGGTACAGGTGGCGGAGCGCACACATATGGGCTGGCCAAATCAGCAGCGGAGACCGGGCAACTTGGGCCCGTCCCCGCTCCGGAGGCAGCTCTCTCGACGCTGCTCCAGGGGCGCGACGACTATTCCATGCCATCGGCCCCAGTAGCACTCGCGCCCTTGAGCTTAGAGCTCATCTCTCTCCCCGATTCTTTGGAGGGAGCTCCTACTGCAGTTTCGAAGATGACCGTCGATTTCTGGAGGAGCAAGAGCGCATGGTTGATCCCCAGCCCGTTTTGAATATTGGGACCCGTGCCTTAAATCCGGGAAGCTCAAATATCTCAGTCTCATCCGCAAACTGCATCGAATAGGATACCTCGTCTACACCACAGATCCGACTGATTTCGCAGGCCTCTTCTTTGTCTGGAAAAGTGACCGCCAGAAGATTCGTATGATAGTGGATGGCAGGAGGGCCAACCTTCGACTGCGCGATCCTCCAGGAGTCGATCTTCTCAGTGCGGTAGGGCTATCTAGATTTGACGTGGTTCCTAGCTTTGATGATGAGGCTGGCGGCGACGGGCCGGAGCTCTACGTCGGCCTTTCCGATGTCAAGGATTGTGTCCACCGCATTCGTCAGCCTTCATGGTTAGCACGGTATTTCTGTTTGCCGCCAGTGGAAGCTCACCACGTTGGGCTTACCGGCCATATTGTCTTGAAGGACGAATTCTTCGATCCAACGACCTCGTCTACCCAGTGCCGGGGTCTTTATGCACGGGTTGTTCATGGAGTCTCTACTTTGCCCAGCGCATTAATGAGAAACTCATGTCCGAAATCCCCGCTCTGATGCGCTCCGAGCCCATGTCGGATAAGGGGGAGCCGGTGGTCTTCAAGTCCAATGGGGGGCGACAGGTCCGTCATTATACATATGTGGATAACTTGGGCATTGTCTCAACTTGTGAGGTTGCCGTCCGTCAGAGGCTCGCCGAGATCGAGGACGCTTTCAACAGCAGAGGCCTCCTTGTGCATCCGGGTGAGATTCAACATGCCCAAGTTAAGGCGCTGGGGGTTTCCCTGAACGGCACCACATTGTGCACCAGACTTACTCCGGAACGGTTCCACCGGGTGCGTCAAGGAATCTGCGGCCTGCTTCTTCGAAGGAGGGTGTCAGGCCGCGCCGTGGAGAGTATTCTCGGGCACGCCACATTCTGTGCCCTTGCGAACCGCAGGCTTCTCAGCATCTTCAATGCGGCATACAAGTTCGTGCGGAGCTCTTACTCCTCACCCACGGTTCTTTGGTCCTCTCGCGACGAGTTCAGGGCCTTTGCGGCACTCATGCCCTTCCTCGAGCGATTGGCATCGGCCTTGGAATCAACTGGTCACCTGCACTGATGCCAGCGAGGAGGGTTGCGGGGTTTGCACATCGTGGTGGCCTAGGAGTACAGTCGCCGCCGTACGTTGGGCGCGTCAGCGAGCGTAGTCGCTTCAGAAGGTCCGGAGGACACAGTGCCAGTGCTCGGGAATCGGCGCTAGGCGCCGCCGGTTTCATCCATGATCCTGTGTCAGGAAAGTGGTCGTTGCCAGACAATGACATCAACGACTTCTTTGACGACTCAGGCTGGACTCTCAACGCTGACTTTGCTGAGGCTCCCGCGGAGCTCTTGCATAAATCCCAAGGGGAGCCAAAGTCATGGGGTAGATGGCAACGAGCCGAGAACATACTGGTCCTCGAGGCCAGAGCTCTCATTGGTGGCATACGCAGAGTCTGCAGCTCAAGTCATGGTCGCGATTGTCGCCAACTTTGTCTGGTCGACAACCTTAGTCTGGCATTGTGCTTTGAGCGGAGCAGATCTCGAAATTTCAAGGTCATCCGCATCCTCCGCCAGGCCAGTGCTTACCTGTTGGCCTTCAATGTTACCCTTTCTGTGCGCTGGATTCCAAGCGAGCTCAACTCAGCAGACGGCCCGAGCCGCCCTGGGGTGGGGTCAAGTTGTGATCTCACGGATGCCATTCCCTTCCCCCTAGGGGCCGCTTGTAAACCCAGTGACCGCACCCATGAGCAACGAACGTGGGTTGCAGAAAGGTCGGAGGAAGCGTGCTTTGTCTTCTCCCCCGCAGTCGGCAGCAACGAGCAAGTCGCGACCCCGGGTTCGTGCCTTGAGCCCCGGCGAGCCGCTGCCGATCAAGGCGGCCCGCTCTCAGTCAACCCGCTCACTGGCTTTGCCAAACATGCGGGAGCTCCTCACCAGCAAGCGGGACGCACAGCCAGCTACTCTAGCCGACATGCCAGGGCCCAA
>CAJNJA010088941.1:0-20007 GCA_905231915.1 Symbiodinium necroappetens
CGTAGTCGTAGTCGTAGTCGTAGTCGTAGGCGTAGTAGTAGTAGTAGTAGTAGTAGTAGTAGTAATAGTAGTGTTAGTGGTAGGAGTAGTAGTAGTAGTAGTAGTAGTAGTAGTAGTGGTGGTAGTAGAAGTAGTAGTAGTAGGAGTCCTCGTCGTCGTCGTCGTCGTAGTAGTAGTAGTAGTAGTAGTAGTGGTAGTCGTCGTCAACGTCTCCTCGTCGTCGTCGTCGTAGTAGTAGTGGTGGTGGTGGTGGTGGTGGTAGTAGTAGTAGTCGTCGTCGTCGTAGTAGTAGTAGTAGTAGTAGTAGTAGTAGTCAGCAGTATGCAGTGAGTAGTACGTATCAGGTCGTAGGTAATAAGTAGTAAGCAGTATAACATCAGCAGCAGTAGCAGCAGCAAATGCAGGAGAAAGGAGCATTGTGGAGTCAGAATCCTCCGCCTCGGCCAGCTTCAAGGCACGGGTCTTTGCGTCATCCATTGGGAGGCTGACACTCCACTTCCTTGACGGTGCACCATAACGAACGCCCTCAAGAAAGTACGATCTAATACGTGACTCCTCAAACGCTTCCAGACTGCAGGTCCGCTCAAGCACTGCAATGCAGCAATGCTCGCTAATGCCAACACAGCTCCAGAATCCAGGAGGATCGCCGAAGGATTCATGGACTCCCCGGGCTGGTTTCCCTCTGCCGAAAGTATCAACACATTTTCGAAACCCTAACCAGCCGACTGACAGCATGCAGATGCAGAATCATGGTGTTTGGCTACCAAAATATGCGATGACTTCACCGTGATGGCTGCCTGTGCCGTGGCAGCTCAACCTGAAGAACACAATCCGTGGCCTGGACACATGCACTGACACACTCAAGACCTGTACCGTTTGTTGTAGCTTAGGGTTCGTGGTGTGCGCTGGCCATGAGCCCGACCTACCCCGGCGAAAACCCACCTTGCGTATGCGAAGCGAACCAACCCTTTGAAAAAACACTGAAGCGCTTTGTTTCCTGTTCTGCTGCATTGAGCTTCAATTTGCCTTCTGACCAACTGGTGTATTTCTTGTGAATACATCCGAGCTCTTTGTGCTCGTAGCGATGGTTACGATTGAAGAAGCACTTAGCGACTTGCCAAGAAGTCAGCACAGGCTTCTTTAGGTGAAGGACGGTTCACGGAAGACTAGCAGCGACCCCAAGCTACAAGAGCCCACTAGAAGTCAGACATGGAGACAAGTCAGAACTCATCGAGTGATCGACCTTTCTACACTCGACGTGCTGAACCCTCGAACATGTCCAAGCCAGGATTCCGGAGCACCAAGCAACCGAGAGTTGCGAGAGCAGTGCCTGGCACCAAGGCTTGGATCTGCTACAGCTCTGGTCTTACGTCCGGCTGACCCTACATCTAGGCACTCCTATGCCCTCCCTTCTTCTTCGTGATGACAGGTGCCTGTACCTACCCCGAAAACCATCCAGCCTGCAATGGCCACAGACGCAAATGCCGCCGTTGGGGGTCTCCTTGGCTGAGGAAATGCCATTGCTCTGCCCTGCGGTCGCACGTGCGTAAGACTCACACAGGCGGCTTGCAGAAGACACTGACTAGATGATGCGAGTGGACTCACGCTGCTGAGAAACCATTGCTAGACCGCCCTGTGCCAGGCAGCAAACGACGAAGATAACCGGACAAACCCCACTACCAAACGTCCATGCTCCCTGCTGCCGCAGTGCCACGGGAAGGCCACCGGCGAAATCTCGTACATTTTGCCCAGGATCTGGATCACAGGATCAAAGAAGGCTTTATAGACTTAAATAGCCTTGCATAGTTGATACGAGTGCCTGTATACTGCATAGCAGCAGACAGTCAGTAGACATGCTTTGGCACCGCGTTTGAATGAACGGTGGTCCGCACTTTCCGCTGCTGTTGCACCGCTAGATTGCGGAAGCGCGAGAAGGCCCGTTGGGTGGTCACACGCCCTTCATGCAACCTACCTCCAAGTACCGCTGCGCTGGCTCAGCTCCTGACTAAGCTTGGAGAAATGCAATGCCGAGAGGCCTTTGTCGGCTTTCCTGGCCCCGCCAGGTTGATCGCCATTTGTTTCTGCTCCTCCGGCACCCCGAAAGCTCAGGGAAATCTCGGCTACGCTCTGCCCATGAGGATTTCGCGACCCTAAACGCCGAGTTAGAGACCTCGGTGATGATCTTCGGGACTCCCGTTTGCATACGGCAGTTCAGCCAGTCCTGAAAGCAGAGGCGGTGGAGGCAGGGCGAGTCTGAAGCCCGAAGCCCCCAACTCAGATATCGCTCTGTCCTCCATGTTCTTTCTCGGGTGGTACCTCTGAGGACAGCCCAAGTTCGAATATAGCTCATCACAGCTCATATGTCAGCTACAAGTACAGTACAGATTCCTGCAGCCGGGTCCATCAAAGAAGCGTGTAGAACTCGCAAGCCATTCAGGGTCTAGCCAAGTCAGTTTCAGTACAATATATCATGATACTCGTCTCTGCAGCAGCGTCACACTCCGAAGTACATGTTCTCGTTGTAAACGGCTGGATCCGGATTTAGTTCCCAACAATGATGTTGGGCAGATGTGCCCCACTCCTTGGATATAAATGCAGGCTCGAACGTCGCAGCAGTGCATATTGTCAAGTCTGGGGGCATCAATCAAGGTCAACAGCTAGCTATGCTATGGCAGAAGACGGCCAATGCGAACTCGAAGCTCGAGTGTCGGGGCGCGGAAGAAGCACCTCCTGTGTCATGTCAGATCCGGCTTCCAGGGTCAGCCGAGCTTCATACTCGTCATAGAGCAGCGGCACTTCCTGGGCGCATGCTGCATACCGCGCTTGAAGTTGCCACACCACCCTGCGCCCCCCCTGCTGCTGTCGAGACGCATTCGTCCTCACCGCAGGGATCTGAGCACCAGATGGGGTGGTTTACGTATGAAGGGCTACAAGTTGACTGCTGAAACACAGGAGGCTCTTTTGTGGACAGTTGGTGCGAACGTGTGAGACAGAGCTTGGTAACCGGCTGACACAGCCGGCGGAACTTAAGGCCCTCAAAAGGACACGGCAATCGAAGTGCTTGAATCTTATGCGCAACATTGACTATGTTGTTGCTTGCCCGGGTCCACGAAAGCACCAGGAACACATGATCACCGTGCTATATGCACATACACATACCGGCGGCATCGACGCACAAGCAGACGCCAGGTACGAACACAAGAAAGCGCGAGCACAGAAAACCATATGAATCTCTTCAGAAGATATTATTAGGACAGCAATCGGCAATCCCACGACATGTGTCCGACACCAAACTACATTTTTCTGAGCACCCAGCTTGCAGCAGTGACCAGCACTTGTTGGCCCAGAAGTCCTGGACACAAGAAACCTTGATTTCATCATGCAGCACAACTGGGAGCCCTTCCGACATTTCAGCATCGAACGCCGGTGACACCGTGTTGTTTTTGACGGAGCTGATCTACCTCACTTGCACCCAGCCAAGCTGTTGACGATGGGCTGCCGTCCTCTCCATAGCTGCGTTCGTCGATCCTCAAGTAGCCTGATTCATGTCGGGTCGCGAGTGTAGCACTGTCTACCATGCTATGTATTGTCGCTCGCAGGGGCCCGCACACTGCTCCTTTGCATCTCGGTATGCATACCTCAGACACAATAGACTCTTGCCCAATGTCAACGAGACATGCAGCAGGAGTTGTCCATGGCTTGAAGCAGAGAAGTAGAAAGACGAGGCTCGATCTGGGTGCATACCTAGCTGCACATGCATGTATGCATATCTATCTTCCTATCGACCTCTGCCTCTGTATCTGTCTTATCTTCGTTACCTCTCCATTCAACTCTCTATCACTCTTTAATGACTGGTGACTCTACGGAGAGAGAGAGAGAGAGAGAGAGAGAGTCAATCGCAAAGCGCACTGTTTCTTCAAGGTGGGGTTCACGTGCCAAGTTCTCAAAAACCGAAGCGGCTGAGACGACCTGCCAGGCGACTAGCTGTCTGGGCCGCCTGTGCCTGTCTACAGCCGGCTGTTCAAGACAGTCGAGACCGAAGTCCCCGGTCGTTCAAAAAGTGGTGGCCCACTGGCCTGCTATGAGACCGTCTGCGACGGACTGGCAGGTGATACAGGCTTGAGTATGTCTAAAATCGACAACATCCTGCTTCTGTAGGCTGGAGAAGACTGTACGCCCACAAAGAAGGCGATCATCGTTCACACGACTGATGTGGACGATGCCGCTCTTGACATTGGATAAAAACTGAAAACCTGGATCGCCAGCGACCAGTGCCAGGCTGTGGCTAACACTCTGTAACTGCTGCGGCTCTTCGTTTGACGAGGCGGAGCTGGACTGTTCAGACTCGGAGCTGTCACTGTCTGAGACTGTCGGCGGCAAAGCTGTCTCAGGCTCCGCGCTGGCTGGGACCACACTGGAGGAAGAGGCCGCAGACGACTGTGGCAGGCTGCTCTGCTGCCACCGACCAGATCTGGTGCTGTCCGGCTTAAACTCGCCCTTGCAAACGGCTGAGAGGACCTGTTCAAGGCTGCGAAGGGGTCCTGCCAGCGCGTCCCTGCCGTAACTGAGAGCGCTCGCACTCTTACCGCGACTGTGGTAGCCTAAAAGTGTCTGGTCACTGTCTGAAACAGGAAACTTCATGCACCAACTGAGACAAGTTGCCTTAAGACCTTGGCTGGAGCACTTCAGGAGTGCGTCTGGGCTGCAACCTGGCTGCTTGGACAGGAGACAGCGAAGCCATCTGGAGGCTGCTGCAGCGTCCATGTTGGTCTGGAGAAGGCTGCCATCTGCTGCAAGCTCTGGTAGCAGAGGACTGTCGACTATGCTGCCGTGGCACACCAAGCCAAGGTGCCTTCTGAGTTGCAGCCACTCGAGAGCCCAGCTTGTCTGTGCTATTCCTGCTGCCGGGGCTACGAGAGGCAGAAAGAGGTTCCGCCTTTGACTGGCCTTGGTCTGCTTGGGGTTGAGGACCTGACACTCTATGTAGACTGGATTGCCGTCTGCGTCACAGTCTACCAGAATCTCGCGACATCGCCTGATATCACTGTGTCTGGCCCGCGCATACATGAACAGGAAGGTGGCTGCGATGTAGCGTTCGTACTGCGTGTCGTCTGACTCTGCCACAGTCTGCAACCAGAGAACCTGCTCGGTGGTGAGGGCTGCCGCCTGCTTGGGTGGCTTCTGCTTGCGCATGCACTGATGTGCCAGCCCTTGAACACGTTGGCTGAGCAACTCCTTGGCTGGCGCCCGCAGCACCAGGACTCCGTCTGCAAAGTTCAGGGCTTGGCAGAGCTGGTCTGGAGCACTGCTGTCAGGCTGCGCGCGGCTGACGTGTTGACAGTACAAGAAAACCAAAGACTCGGACAAAGGTTCCCTGGGAAAGGACTTGACTGTCCAGGCTGCGAACCGTCTGAGGCTGCTGACCCTGTTCAGTAACGTGTTGGTGCTCTTCTTGGCGAAGCGCAGGTCCAGGTTGCCTAACTCAAGCTGACTGTCCTCGTGTACGACTTCTAGCTGCGTCTCCTCAGCAAAGAAGTGTGGCACCGCGCGCAGCAGCTGACTCCACTTAGACAGAGCAGCCTGCCTTTCTGCCTGGCTGTCCTGAGGCTTCCACTGTCTGAAGACTCGGAGCTTGGGCTGGGGCAGGGCTGGCTGAGGCAACGGCTTCGTCTGTCCTTGCTCCTGCCTAGGGTCTGGCAGGGGAGCTGGGTCTGGCAAGTCCAACAGCTTGTCCTGTAGCTCGTCTAAGAAGGTGCTGTCCTGCTGAAGGAACCTGAAAGCTGGGTCCTCCCAGGGCAAACGAAGGTCTGAGCGGCTGCGCTTGACTGTGCCAAAGCCCAGACCGCATTCCCAACTGGGGTCGAGTACCCGTCTCATATCAGGGAGTGGAGGGTGGGCTGAAATTTTCTGTGACTAGAGCCAAAATGGCCGTCACAGCATCCATTAAAGCTTGATGCAAGCATACACGACTTAATGACTGGTGACTCTACGGAGAGAGAGAGAGAGAGTCAATCGCAAAGCGCACTGTTTCTTCAAGGTGGGGTTCACGTGCCAAGTTCTCAAAAACCGAAGCGGCTGAGACGACCTGCCAGGCGGCTAGCTGTCTGGGCCGCCTGTGCCTGTCTACAGCCGGCTGTTCAAGACAGTCGAGACCGAAGTCCCCGTCATCCTTCAAGAGGTCGGCTGAAGGAAGGCACGTGACACTGCACCTCTGGCTAGGCAGCGCAACCACCCCACCTTGATTTCTTGTTCCTTGGCACCTGACAGAAAAGAAGCCTGCTCGCCACGGCTGGGCGCGTCAGCAGGGTTGCTGATGCTCGGCACTCGTGAGAACCAGGAGTGGATCTCGTGACTGTGTTCGACAACAAGCACGGTCTGTACCAAGAGCCTGTTTGACTCAGGGTATCCTTTGGCAGATATCAGACAATGTCTGGCTGCGTCATTGTCAATCCACCAAGTCACATTCTGCCTACGGAGCTGCGGGCCCCAGATCATGGCTGCAATACTGACTGCCAGCAGCTCACACTGCAAGATAGGATGCACTGTGCCGTCTGAGCCCCACGCGCGCAGGATGTCTTCCGGCAGTGAGGCCTGGAACCACTCCTTGGGCCATCCTTTGCCGTCACAGAGCACTCCTCCCATCTGCCCAGCTCCTTGCTCAAAGGAGCCGTCTGTGAAGACATTGACCGAGTGCGGCTGCGGGGCATGAAAAGCCCTGGGCTGAGCACTTGGAACGTTCTCTAGGACCCAAGTCAAAGCTTCCCTGAGTGGCGTCGTAAGCTGAGTCTGTGACCTCTTGCCTGGCTTCATGCCATGCTGAAGGATGGTTCTGAAGGCTATTCTGCCAACTCTGCCAAAAGTCTGGGCGTCAAGCCACCTAAGTCTGCCCGCAAAGGCCAAACACTCGGCTGGAGAGAAGGTGTCTGTCTGTAGGGCCCGCAGGCAAGTTGTAGTCACTTCCTTCCTGCGGGCCTCTGTATTTTGCAGGCTGACTGGAAGCCCTGGCTGCTTGGGCAAGAGATATGCTATGCCCAGGCTGACAAAGCATTCTGCAAAGCCAGATGCTTTGGACCCCGTGAGGGCTGCTTGCCATCCCATCAGTTTAAACAGCAAGAGCATGGATGCCTCAACGCTGACTGTATCCTCGGCTAGACAGACTGAAGTGAAATCGTCGAAAAACACAGTCAAAGGCAGCAAAAGGAACGAAGTGGCTATGTACCACAGCGCGAGGCTGCAGCGGCAAAAGCCGTGCACGGAGCCTGTGGCGCCGAAGGGCAACGCCCGTAGGGCGACTACCACCGGTCTGCATTCGGCTGGACACCACACCACCACCTTGGAAAAGGCTAGGTCCTCGTCTGCAACGCCTAGTTGCTTAAAGGCCCATTTCAAGTCAAATGTCCGGCCTCTCAGGCCCTGCGTCTGCATGCCTGCCTGAGACTGTCTGCACCTAGACTGGAGATGTAAGGCTAAGGCAAGAGTACAGGAGGCAGGATGGACTACTATTTTCTCATCCACACCCAGCGTTTGGTTCACCAAACTGATGGACAGGTCGTCAATAGGCCTGATTTTGCTGCCCTGTCGCACAGCGAATCGCCTGCCTAAGACGCAGCTGGAGGGTGGACTGTGGTGTCCTGGCTCAAGGACAGCCCAGCCAGCCTTACATTCCTCCAGGGTGAGGTCCCAGAGGGACTGGTCGAGCTCAGCATCGCCACTGCTGCGACACATGTTCCACACTGCAGTGTTGTTGACATGTCTATTGTTCCAGACCTCATCCCTGTGCATGGCGGGCGGCGAGACCTTGCTGGGCCTGGTGTGCGTGTCTGGCAACCAGCCCGTGACTCTAAAGCCGCGGCTCATGTCTGAGGCGAGGGTGTTGTCTGGGAAGCTGAGGCCTCTGAGGATGCTGTCGAAAAGTTTGAGTCTCTTGCCTTGCAGGATATGCCTCAAGTGCGGCGGCATGCCGTCTCTGTCTGAGTCTTCCTGGGGCTGAAGCTCTCTGGCTTTGTCGCACAAGGCCTTGAGGCGATAACATCTCAGTCTCTGAATTTCGGGCAGACCATCGGCACTGATGCGACTGACAACTGTCTCGAGCTGATCCGGCAGGGGGGGAGACTGCTCTGGGGGTGTCTGTTTTGGGCTGCTCGTGCAAGAAAAGCCTCTGGCTCGACAGGCTTGCCTATGAGGGCCCCGTCGGCAAAACTGACTGAAATAGTGGTGGAACCCTTGGGCAAGGACGGGTCTTTGATCCGCTGTCCTGGCACAAAGGTTAGCCTGTCTGCTGCTGTCTGCAGGCGTATCCACTGCTTGTCCTGAAAGGGGTCTACGCCCAGTGCCAGGCACCTGAGTGTGGCTACTGATGACTCCCTCTGCTTTCAGGGCGTGATGCAGCAGCGAGGCCCAGTGGCTGCAAAGGGCCTTTGGGTAGGCGGCTTCGCCAGTGGTGGACCAGCCTGTGCCCAGCCTACCCCACGGCAGATGCCTGTGTCCAAGGGCTGGCGTGCACCTGAGGTTCAAAGCTTGCACCGTGGGTGCGTTTGACCAAAAGGTGGTTGCTTTCTTTCTGGCGCCTCCGTAGACGCAAGCGTCAAAAGTGGCGAAGAAGATCTGTCCACGCAAGTGTTGCCAAATTGACTGCATCGGGGATGTCAGCCAGAACAGGCTGGACTGCGGGTTCTCAAGAGACCACACAATGCCGGCTTGGGCACAAGCCCTGATGATTTCGGCTGTCAAGCTGTATAGTCTATTGGCAGTATTGACTCTGTGCCTAAGATGAAATGGCAAGCATGAAGTCCCTCAAGGGCTGCGGGGACCCAGGGCCTAGGTCTATTTGTCTGGCCGCGCTGCTGGTGCTACACGGCGGGGCTATGTGCACTGCTGTCACTCGGCTGGACTGAACTAGGTCAAGCAAAACTTTCTGGTTGTGTGCCTTGGAGAGATCTAAGGTCAAGGCCGGAACTCCCTGAGGAGCTGAAGAGTCTACGGCCAACACCTGAAAACCTTGCTGTGCAAAAGCTTTGGCCATTCGGCCAGTACCTGCGAAAACTTCGACGAAAAGTCCAGAACCTTGTGCAGCAGACTTCCTTAGGGCAGCGGGCGCCAAAACAGCTGTGACTGGGGTGCTCGCTGGCGTGTCTGCTGAAGTGCCTGGGTGAGACTCTGTGCGCGTCGAGGTCTCAGCGAACGCGGCAGGATGCGACAACGCTGAGGCCGACTGCGGCTGTAACGTCTGCGGTGCAAGTGTTGTGTCAGGGTCTGAGTCGGAGTGAACCTGACTGACAGCTGAGGCCCAAAGCGGCAGTAGACGGGGCCGTCTGTTGCCTGACTGCCAAAGACTCAGACGCTCACTTGTCGCAAGAAGATAGGCTGTGACTACCATGACACCGCATACAAATGTGCAATCCCCTGCGGCACGACGGCCCATGCTCTGTGTCCCATGTCTGCTCTTGGCAACCATGGGGGAGGCTGTGATTAAAACAGATGGGATGTCCCTGAAAATTGGGATCAAAGCCCTTGAGGGCGGCAGGGACGGCTGTCTGCTGTTTGTCCTTGCCTTGCTTGGACTTGCCCTTTCCGGCTTTACCGGATTGCCACGCCTGAGACATGAACTTGCCTTTTCCTTTGCCTTTGCTGCCCTTGTCTGAAAAGGAGGACGAGGTTGCCTGGTCCCAGGTGCGCTTGAAAGGCTGCTTCTCGGGCTTCTCTGGTTTGGGAACAGGGACGAGAAAGTAGGCTACCTGCATGCTGTGCTGCCACTGCTTAATGGCATCGTCTACGGCCGACTGCTTGGCTGGGCCTGCAAAGTCTGTGCCCACTTCTTCTGCGACTCTCGTCCAGAGCTCACGGTCTGCACGCAACAGAGCCTCTATGCCTGGAGGGTCAAACTTGGGCGGCGGCGGCCGGTGCAAGTGCTCAAGCAGAGAACGAGCGTATGCTTCGTGGACGTCAAAGCTGCCAAGACCTGCCATCTCCAGAGCCAGACCGCGTCGGCTGAGGGCCTGGGCTACTCTGAGTTCTGTGCTGAGGTCAACCTTGAGTGGCTGTGGCTTGGCTGCAAAACGCAAGGCCGAATTCTCTAACCTGAACAAATGCTCGTCTCTCTTGAGGTTGCATACCTCCTGCTCGCGGCTGCTGCAACGGTTCAACGGTACATGTCTGATACTCTGGTCTGAGAGCATAGTACTGAACTGGTCTACGAGCTGATGACTCGGCTCGTATTGCCCTGAGATGCGAAAAGCGCCAAGCTTCGTCTGGAGTGCCTGCAGACGACTGCTACGCTCCTGCGCTGACAGACGCCTGGTGGGTTCTGTAGATGGCGCATCCAGACTGTTGCGCAACTCTGCGACGACAAAAGTCCCTGCTTCAAACAACAGGCGATTCACGGCTGATGCAACTGCATCCGTGGCCCTGGGCTGCATGTCTGCAAGCAGCTTTTGCAACTTGTCTGGGTCGACTGCGTTAGGCGCCGAGGCTACTCTGAACAGTAGCTGGCTGTAAGACTGAATCCCGTCTGTGGACCATGCGTCTAGACTGGTCTGTGGAATGCCGTGCTGCAAGGCTTTCGCCTGAAAGGTGACTTTGGAGTCACTCACCGCCGACATAGCTCCTGCAGCGGGCTAAAGTGTCCACAAGATGCGCAAGCACCAACTGGCCTCAAGGCACTGCAAAGTCGATGAGGAAGAGGGCCTGCCAGACCACAAGGCTGGCCAGTCTAGCCTAGCCTCAAGGCTGACAAACCCCCAACCTGGAAGTTGAAGTGTGTGGTCCTGGCACAAGCCAGACCGGGCACAAGCCCAATTGCACACAAGTGCGAGGCATGTCCCTGCCTGCAAAGGGCTGTCCACAAGGAAGCCCGACCCGGCTCAAGCCAAGGGACAGCAGGCAGGAGAGGTCAGAACATTGCTCATGTGGCTGCACAAGACAACAAGACTGCAAACAGAAAGCATCCTCAAGGCTGATTTTCGGCTGAAAGCCAAGCTGTTCGCCGTCCTGTATGCGGCTATTCCGTGTCAGCCGCGGCTACCACTGGTCAAAAAGGTTGCTAGACTAATTGCGTGGGCCAACAAGCGTGTACAAAGGCTGCGGTAGTGACTGCAACGGCTGGACCAGTGGCTAGGCAGACTGACTAGACAAAACCTAAGCTGAGAACAGGCTGCACAAAAGCAACAGAAAGCTCAGTCTGAGGTTGCCGAAGATCCTGGCGACATCAAAGCCAGGACACGGGCAAACGTGAGGGGCCTCAAGGGCCCTACCTGAACAGGCTTAGAGAAGGCTGTCAGCGTCTGCGGTTGGAGCCTGCCAACAAACAAACTAACACAGTCTGAAGCACACTGAGGGCCCGGCCTGGGACGTGGCAGCGAGGACACTCGTGGTGAGTGTGCCAAGCGCCTCCTGGCTTGGTCAGCGTCAACGCCCTGGAGCAAGACTGCATCTGGCAGCGAGGGCAGAGTGAAAGGCAGAACCCTGCCAACTCATGGCCGTGTTGTCTGAGACTGGCTGGGAGCCGCGCGTCTCGATTGGCTGCCAGAGGGGCAAAAGCCCGGCTGTAAGGGACTGTCGGGGGCAGGAAACCATGCGCCCCCACGGCTGAGACCCGTGCATAATAAATACCACTGAGGTATCCAACGAGGTCGTTGGGAAAGGCACTCAGGCAACGGGCATCGACTGTGAACGGCTGAGTGAGCTGCTGCGGCTGTGTTAAGTCTGGGGCCGGCTGCCGCAACTGACCTGTGACTGGCTGAACTCTTCTGGTGCCTGGCTGGCCCGGGGCAGGCGGAAAAGAGCCTGCCATGGGGGGATCTGGGGTGGGCTGTGACATCTGAGGCTGCTGCTGCGTCTGAGCGGGCAACTGCGGCAAGTCTGGGGGCGGGGTCAGGACTGTAGGGGCCTTGGCTGCCGGCTGACCAGGATGAACCTGAGTCTGCGCGACCTGGGTGGGCATGGCCTTGACTGGCGGCGTCTTGGCTGGCGCACCACCTTTCGTCTTGGCCTTGCTGAGCGGTCCAAGGGGCTGGGTCAAGCCTAGGCTTGCGTCTGTAGCTGTCTGAGTCCCCTGCGTTGTGTCTGCAACCTGAGCTGTGGCGGCCTGAGCTGCATCTGGCTGCTGAGTGGGGGCTGCCTGAGCAACCACTGCAACCTCAGTCGTCAGGGGCTGCGGCGTCTGGTCCTGAGCAATGGCTGCTGCGGCTGACTGTCCCTGCAAGCGAAGCGGCTGGGCGACCAAGGCTGTAGGGTCTGTGACATCGGCCCAAGACTGCACCACTGTACTGGAAGAGGCTGCTGGGTCCGACTGCTCCGGCTGAGGGTCGGCATCAACGTCTGGATCAACATACCAGGAGGCTGTACCCAGACCTGTGTCGATCACCAACTGTCTGCCATGCGCTGCCTGGACAACCACCTCCTCGGCTAAGATAATCATTGTCTGAAGTCTGCCACGGGCTGCAGGAGGAATATTACTCAGTGCCTCCACCACCAAGTCGCCATCCTGACTGATCACGTCAATCAGTGACTGTTCCATGGCCTGCACCTGCTCGACCCAACTGAGCTCGTCAGACATGGCTGGGTCTGTGGCAAACTATCTCAACTGAAATTTTCTGTGACTAGAGCCAAAATGGCCGTCACAGCATCCATTAAAGCTTGATGCAAGCATACACGACATCTTTTGAACTCCTGTCCATCTAGCTATCTACCTACATACCTCAGTCTCCTGCTATCTGTTTCCATCGTCACTTATACCTACCTCCATCTTACTTTACATGTTTGTGAACACTCTATCTATATCTACCTGTATTTAACTAGACCTACCTATATCTTTCTGTATCTGCATATTTGCATCTACCTATCTCTATCTGCATCTATCTGTAAATTGTCTGTATCTAGCGTCGATATATCGATTTATCGGGCTATCGATCGACCTATCTGCCTCTGAGAGTATTTGTATATATAAATATGTACAAGTATAAACATATCTGTGCATGTATCTGTCTACCTACCTAGCTGTTGACCTATATCTATCCGTTTATCAGTCTGTCAGTACATCTCTCTGTCAGTCGATCTGTCTATCTTCTATTTATCTATCTTGTTACTAATCTATCGATCAATGGCACCTCTGTATCTATCTGTCTACCGATCTATCTAGTCTATCTCTCTGTCTATCTTATCTGTCATACTTATCGGTCTACTTGTCTTTGCTAATCTCTAGCTTTACCTGTCTGATTCTGACTACCTCTGTCATTACCCATAGCTCTCTATCTTTCTATCTATCTACCTACCTAGCTACCTATCTTCATGTCCAATCCAGAGAGAAAAGGTAAAACTCAATGCAAACACAGGCCGATTCTTGTAATCAGTAGAAAGCTTGAAAACAAGAGGGCTACAGCAACAGTGTCGTCATGACATCTCGCAAAGCGATAAAATACAATATCGCTGATGCCTGCAGAGCAGACAACAATCCGAATGTGCTGTTTACCTACGAAACGGAACGGTTCTGGGCCTCGACTGCACAGCACAGCCAGCATGAGGAGCGGTAGAACGACGAGCTACCAACACTTGAGAATCGACACAGCATCAACCCATTCCATACACCCAAATAGGCATAGGAGAGTATGGAATCCGCACAGTTGGCTTTCCAAGCAGCACATATCATGTTCGACTTCTTTTTGCCAACTTGTGTTCACGTAAATGACTTTTCAAACCTTTCCAGGAGCTAGATGTCTTCTGCGAACAACTCCCCAAGACTGTGTTGCAAACTGGATAGACATTTTCGTGTTTGCACTAATTACGACAGAACAGCTGATGTTCGTGACTTTCGTCCTCCTCTGCCTGGGTTTATTTGTAATGTCTGTTTGCCACTTTGCCTGTCTAGTTTTTGGTCTACAGGCTTCGGAAACCCTGTAAAGTCGAAATAGTCTCAAAAGAATCCCTTTGCTTCCCGTTTCTTCCAGCTAGGGGCATCTTCTGTAAGAGTCCGTCAAACAAGTAGTTCAATGTTCGGGGTTTCTGTATGTCGAAATCAGGGTTTTTGTTGAAACTAACGAATGGACTTTCGAACGGGGTGTCTAGACAAGATAGCTAAACTCCAGCGCTTTCCAGCAAAGCACCCAATCCTGCATGCCAAACCTAAGGCGTCTGGCCAGCCCCGAAAACCCAAGCTACCTTCCCTTTCCAGGAGTTAGAGTTCAGAGCTACGGGTAGTTGACAGAGTATGCGAAGCCTAAGACCGTACCTACATAAACTAAACACTAATTACAAGGATCTCATTTGAGTGGTGCTCAAACAGTATATAAACAAGTATCCGCTGTGAAACATGCATAGAAAATCTATCAGATATTCGCGCGGCACCTGAATGACAGGCTAAAAAATTATTCTGCCACCTGGACTCGCATGTCCTTACAACTGGGCCTGATTGAAGGTGCTGGTATTGCAAAGAGTATTTATGTTTCAGCATGATATCGCATCTGGTGCAACGGTAAGACGAGACATGATGAAACATGATATTCGGCTTTCATGCTGCAGTCTGATGACGGTTTCCATGACTTAGACCGAAGTTCACATGCAATCAACTGCATTTTGAGGTAGTGATGCAGGTTCATGTGATGGTGAGGCTACTTGAGAGTCTTGAATGTGATGGCAACCAATGTCGAATGTGTGGCGCGACAGTAGAAAATACATGCAATACTTAGTAACTTAGTATGACTATCCGTGCTTGCATGGTGCGGGTTAACAGGATTTACGGGCAGCATTTAGCAAGATGATTTGGTTGTGTCTGGACGGTTTAATGTAATAGTGAAGGGTGAAGGGTTCTAGGCGATGCTTAGCACGATTATTTGTGTTTGGTTTGCTTGGTGTAGTGTAATAGTAAACGGATTGTCGGCAGTTTTTCTTAAGCTTATTCCTGTTTGGATGGTGCGTGTATGTGTTGCATAGAAGTAAAAGGATAGTAGGCAAGACTTCCTATAATGGCTTCTGTTTAGAGTGCTTGGTGTAGCTGACAAAATATGCGTAGGCACATAGGCACTACGTAGCATGGTTATTCGTCTTGGCAAGGATAGTAAATGGATTATGGTGTGAGTTGCATTCCGTGCTTTTCTGTCTGTCTGTATGTCTTGCGATTACTCTATCTTGCTTTCTTCCCGTACTTCCATCGTACTTTCTCTCTTTCTGTCTTTCTTTCTTCCTTTCTTACTCGTTCTTCCTTCCTTCCTTCCTTCCTTCCTTCCTTCCTCGTTCCTTGCTTCGTGCGCAGGTCTGACTGGCAGACCCTTGCTGTTAGGCACACCCCGCCCTCGTTGGACTATGAGGGCAAAGGCTTTGGGGCCAGTGGGCGGAGTGTTTCCCCCCGCGGTTGGAAAAATGTTCTGTTGTCGTGGACCCAACCCTGACCCTGTACTTTAGCCCGTATCCCGGCCTCATCACCGCGCCCTCTGCGGCCTATCCTTGGTCCCTCGACAGCAGATATCCCCCTGAAGTTCTCTACAGTTGGCTGACTAGTCTCCCTTTTCAACATAAACAACACTGAGTACCGTTTCTGTTGTGGGGCTCCATGGTGGCTATTTCGGGGGGTCCACCTTGTGTGTAAAATCAACGCTCGTTCTTTCTCTCCCACTGTCTTTTGCTGTGCGCCCTCATCTTCTTCTTCCCCGACCTCTCCAACCAAAACATTGAAAACAAATTCGAAACTCTTGACACAGCGACATAACGACAATCCGTATCCTACTCAGACTAAAGCCGAGAAGAAGCTACATGTCTTCAACACAGAAGATTTACTCTACTCATCAGCCTTGGTTTCCGCAACCAACTGCTAACCGGTTGAGACAGGAGATGTTCCCACAAGACGTCCGCCCACGCCAAACACAGAATTCTCGCTTAACCCTACGCCCTTTCCTGTTATGGAGTACGCGAAACGGGCGTTGAAGGACCCTCCAGGCTCTTGTGCAGAGCTTCATTCCCAGTTTTGAGATCAACTCCACTGGCCCGTGCAGGAAATTGCCATACCTCAGAGCTGCCGAAGGGTGGCCATCGCAAACCACTACTTATGACTTTTGCCATCAAATAACTCGGCATTTGGTAGGACGAAGAATCAGGCATTCTACAGGTCATAAACCTTGCCTCGTTAAACTGTATAACAAGCTTTGCCATAAAACATGTAGGGATGGTGAGTTCACCAGTGGCGGTACGTTCCTGAGGTTGATCTCACAGGTCATAACCAACCGTCTTAAGCGGAGAAGTTGCATGCAAAGTCTGGTACAAGTAACCTGTGTTGACCCTGGGGTCACCTGCCCGTTTTTTCCTTTGAACCGTTGAGGCAGGGCACATGTCGTGCATCGAGTTCCTTGGAGTCCCAAGCAATCTCTGATGCTTCCAGCAGTGCAGTGTGCAAGACGCAGCAAGCAATGCTTTGTCAAGCACTTGTGCCAACGATTGCCGAACCAGACGTGCATGTCAGGGCTGCAGGTTTATCCGGTGGTATGATACGACTCCACCTCCAAGAGGTAAAAGCAACCACAAGCACTGGAGTGTTGGAATGAGCTGCATCATGCTTGGCGCAGGCGATCGGACTGCCTCCGAGCCCATTCACTGCCTCAAGGCTGAGCCAGAGCCGGAGCCTTCTCCCAACGCCCAAGCCAAGAGAATTCGCCAAGTGTCAAAAAATATTCCGGGGCAACTGGCCGACTGGAGAGCAAGCCAGATAATCGCTTTGGAACGATGACTGCCTTTGCTTCAGAACATGTACCCATGCACTGGCATACACTATGTTTGCGACCTTCGGTGAGGGGGACATCTACCTCCACAATTAGATGGGTTTAACTGTGCATTAGCTCTCCAGGACCTTTGCAAAAGAATCCTGTAAAGTAGTGGTCTCATGCGAGTAGGTCCGGCTGCAGTGCCAGCTACAGCTCTTCTAAGCACCTTGGTCGTCTCCTGTTGTGCCAATCCGAACGTTTTTGACTGTTTTTTCACTGCCAAACCGGCACCCTGCCCGACGGAAAGGGAAGACTTCTTTAGGGCAAGGCTTCTGGTGAATCTTCTTGTGCCCTTGGCGGGCTTTGTTTTGGAGGATCTTACTATTTGGGGTCCATTTTCGGGTCCCTGACCTTTTCAAACTTGAATCAAGACAACTGACATCCACATCCAGCTTGCACGTGTAGTCGTAGTGTGCCTCGGGAAGGGTCTCCGGACCATGAATGGCAAATGAGGATGTGAAGAGGACTGCGGTGTGACCTAATTTCCAGCATCTTGTAGTCTCGGCGATTTTGCCCAAGCAGGCAAGTCTCGAAGTTGTTGATCTCGAAGATCTTCTTCCACACCTCGGTCGTGAGCCAAAACCCAATACGAGAAACATCGGGTCCGCACCCCAGCCAAAGCCTATATAGTCTATATCATCTGAAAAACGCACGGACCTTGGAAAAGCTCATCACGTAAGTTTCTGCGCAAACATGGAAACCCGCCTGTGCCATTCAGTCTGGTAGTACTGTACCACGATGTGTGAGATTGCTGACTTCGAGGGCCGCACATCCACGAAGACAGGGGCGTTGACAAGATGCTTCATAATCCTGAGAAAACCACGCAAACGTGTCAAGATACTTCGGTATGTGGAGCTTGTGTTTTTGACATGGGCGGGACGCAGGAAGATGCCAAGGATCTGCTGCCTCCCTTTGTAGAGCGGCGAACTGGGATCTGTCGAAGGTGACGAGGCATCGTGGCCTGCAGGACCCGTCAGTTGCGCCACATCATCGCTTGAAGAACACTGCAAGGCCCACTTTCCAGACTCGGATCAGCATAATTTCGGACAGGTGTGGACGATGTTCTTCCTTGCGTATGGCCTCATAGCTTCTCCGATTTTCCTATTGGAGCAGAGTGTCACACTAGGATTGCAGGAGGCCGACCCCGCCCTAACTGGTTTTTCTTAGCTCTCTAGACTCGACTCTGGATGTCCTACTGCGTGAATCTGCTTCCAGACCCTTGCAGACGAGCCAGTCTTGCACGTCTTGTCGTTGCTTGTCCCGGCCAATTGGCTTCCATTGTTTGTGCATCTGCAAGCAGGCTCGTCCCTCTCAAGCACGTGCTGGCTCGGCTATTCTCCTCGGTTCCCCTCGAGCTTGCGCGCTGATCTCTGCCGAGCTTTCTCAATCAAGACGGCCAGCAAGCAATGACGTTGCATCCGACAGCCTGTCTAAGAGTCTACACTGTTGAAGGTTAGCATCCTTCGGTGTGAACGGGGCCTATCGGGCCTCTGACCATCTTCACCTCGGATGGAACAGCCATGGACACACTCGACGGAAATTCCGGACATCAATGGTTATTGTTCAAAGAGTACATGCTGCCATTTCATTTCGGAGGCTGAAGCACAACTTCACGAAGACTCGTGCTTGTCCGCCATTGTTGCATTCCAGCACGATCAGAGCTTGCTTGTTAGAATTGCTTGTTGCAGTTCCCAACAGCACGAACCAGCTATGGAGTTGGGGGGCAGTTCGGAAAGTTGATTTGGAATTCAGATTTCGGAAATTTGAGGTCTACTGTTGGTTAAAATGGGCAGGGTAGGGATGTCAAACATGGAGATTGTTGAACAAATGTTCAAAAATGTAGGGTAGGATACAGGGATGTTCCAGTTGAGGCGTTCGGGCGTAAGCGTGGAAAGTGGGCTCGCGCAACCCTAACTGGATTAACCCGCGGTGATCCAGTGTCAACAACAATAACCGCCCTCAGCTTGACGAGCAATGATGTGGACCACTCCCATTGGTGGGTGTTGATGAAGCCATAACTCCTTTTGCTGCAATTGGTCAAAGGATAGCTGCAGGGAAGAGCTGCGAGCAGTCGACATCTAGACCTCGCGTTACCAAGCCAAATACAAGAGAACAAACGCAGGGAATGCATCCCAGGTGCATAGAGATCCTGGTGTATAACATGCACTTTGTCCTTGTCGCCAGGACTGTCTGCCTCTTCGATACACAGCTTTGTGTCGGTTGTGCTTTCTGACAACAAGGCCGAGCCATTTCATCAACCCAAGCTTGGGACCCTGGACACTGTTGGACATTGTCACTCGCCCGGGCGGCCAGGTGTCCTTGAGCATCGCGACAACATCCGGAAAGTCCTTGAACAATTCGTCGGCCGTGGTATTGCCTCACGTTCAAGTTCCAGAAACACTGTGTGGCTCCATGCTTCAAGCCCATGTCAGAAGTCACCAGCTGAAGCCATCGCATGAAACGCGCAACGGGCTGCTGATGATGTCGAAGCCGTGGCATTCAAACATGCCCACTTTCAGCTTCCTTGGCACAGACAGAGAGACATATGGGGAGATTTCAGACACATAGGCTTGCTCATCACAGCAGCGCACCGGAATAAAATTGAACGACTTGTTCTGAAGGACTTGGATTCGGCTGAAGAGCATCTGGGAGCATGCTCGTGCTGGGGCCGATTGCATGGCTTCACACGAAACATTGCAACAACCGTTTGGCCTAAAACACTCCCCGAACTGTTGCTTCCGGCCAGGAAAACCAGCAGACCCATTCTTGGCTCCAAGGCACGCCATGGCGGCTACCATCCCTACTTCGTAGGTGTTGGGCGTCACGCAGGAGAAGCAATACAGGCTCCCTGCCTGGCCTGCAAAGGAATTCGTTTTCTGCGAAACTAGCAGTTTATGTTTGTCGGCCTTTGCCTGGCCAAGGAGGTCAATGTTGCCAACTGTCACTCAATCATACTCAATCCACAATGGTAGTGGGACAAAGGCCACTCCTGCAAGCATTTGGGGTGCTATATCCTTAATCCAATCAACACATGGCTGACCCAGTACTCCGCCCACAACCGTTTGCCCCTTCTGAAATGGATCATTCCATTGCTGTTGGTTTTGCAGCTTTTGACAGCATCATATTATCAACATCAGCTTTAAAGGTAGCCTTTGAGGTAGGACACCAATAGCCTTGCTCAAGCTGTACCACCAGCACCACCACCACCACCACCAGCACCACCACCACCAGCACCACCACCACCAGCACCACTACCACCACTACCACC
>CAJNJA010088952.1:0-20007 GCA_905231915.1 Symbiodinium necroappetens
CTTCGGGATTTCACTGGCGCCGCCCCGGCAGGGGTCGGCGGATATTGGAGCATAGCATATTATCTGTTATATTCGATGTGTGTTATGTGTTGCATTATGTTAGTGTCTGGTATTCATTGTATTATGTTATAGTATTTGCTCGTATAGTATCATATCAGTAGATCATCGTACAGTATACTATGCCAGTGTTCAAGGTTTAAGTTGTTTTACTGGTTTAGGGTTTATACTATGACATATTATGTGCCGTCCATGTTATGTGCCGTCAAGCTTGAGCGCTTGAAAACGCAAGAGTGCACAGTGTAGAGTTGCATGGTCGTGTGTTACATGGCAAGCTGACTTGATGCAGGCATTGTGCGCGATTATGGTTGTCATG
The DNA here is from genome assembly GCA_905231915.1 of Symbiodinium necroappetens. NCBI lineage: Eukaryota > Dinophyceae > Suessiales > Symbiodiniaceae > Symbiodinium > Symbiodinium necroappetens. The sequence goes on from CAJNJA010088952.1 coordinate 374, forward strand.
ATCAGCCCATGTGTACAATAAACGGATATGAGCCAACATGCACTTTTGAGTTCATTACTTGCCTCCGGAGTTTGATCTGTAGCACCCAACAAGGATCTCAATCAAGTCTCCTGCTCGAACCAGTTTGATGGAGCCTTGAGCTGCAGTCAGAGCAGGGCAGCCAGGCTTGTCAGAGGTGAGAGTGCCAAGCGGACGGACTGGCCGAGGGCCCAAAGGTGTCAGCAATCGTTGCGAACCGCTGAGCGAACATAACTGGAGGATCCGAAAACCCTTCTCTGAGGAGAGTTCATCCACGAGGCGATTACGAAGTGGTACGGCAACAAGGACTCGGAGCGGAGTTAAGTTACTGCTGTTTTCGGCATGTTCAGGTGTCAAAAGGATCCCTCGGGAAGCACAGAGCCCGCGCACACAAAAGATGCACACCTTGCATCTCAGAAGTGCCTCAGGAAGCTTTCGCGGCATTTATTCAGGGGCCGCTGCGGCAAGAGCTTCAAGCAGCCATAGGCCCTTGTCCGGCTGGGCTTTCAGAGATTGTCACTGTCTTTTCATAGCCACGGGTTGGAAGTCCCGGGTATGGCTGCGTGACACATTGGTTACGCAAAGCGAGCAGCATCCTTCTTGTCTTGAAAAGCTGCCTGGTCTCGCTCCGAGAGGCTCCACCCATGTCCCTCTATATGGACTTTTACTCTTCGTTACACCGACAGCAAGCATCTTTGGCGGCAAGATTTCTCCCTCGGGCGTGGCCTCGCAAGTCAGACGTCATGTGAAGGTCTCTCTAACCGGAATGTCGATTGAGGCCGGATTTGCACAGGCCCGAAGCCCTGATCACTAGCATCTGCTTCGCAGGATTGCCATGACAGAACTGAACAAGCCAAGAGCACGAAGCGGGCACTGCAGGACCAGAGACTATCCCCAGAGCAGTCGAGCTCCGACTTAGTTCACAGTAGCGCTTCGCATCGAGTTCTGCATGCCTTTGCACACCTGCCCTTCCTCCTCAGCTTGCCCCCCCCCAAAATGTCGAAACGTCAAGCAAAATCAGTTCAAGCATGCTAAACCCAGAAACCTCTGATCCCAGGCGTCTCTATTGACTTCCTCCTCGCTTTGGTGAATGCAGGGGCATCGGGAGAAAGCTTGCTCTCTTATGAGTCTTGGCTTCAACCTCTTTGGAGCAAGTCCATGTCAAGCCCATGTAAATCCAGAGAGATGGCGCAAACTAGAACCCGAAGCGTTGGGCATGTCGAAATACCAGCCTTACGTAACTCGAAGTCATGGACATCCCGACCCCAATAATTCTTTGCTGGTGCGTGCAGATGTAATGGCAGCGGCTCGGACATGATTTGTGCTACGAGGGTGGTCGGACGTGTAAAAAAATAGAGATTGAACGCTTTGTGTAGGAAGGCATCTTTGCAGATTATCACTGCTGAAACATGCACACACTCGCGCGCACAAGCACACACAAGTGCACTTCGGCTTCCACTCCAACCGAAAGGGCTGATGTGGAAGCACAAGCAGTGTTGAGTTTTGGCGCTTTTTCGCAAGTCAGGCTCAGGCCCCGCATGTTTCTGCAGAGCTTTCGTTCTCGACGGCACAAAGGTGATGGGTATTCTTGTGGGCGTCAACATGATCTGGGTACCAGCCTGCCTTGTGGTCATGAGCCTTGGGCTGCACTTGCACATTGAATATAGGAATCGGCGCAGACCCTTGCAGCTCAAAGGGCAACTCGACTTCCGACATGGGTCAAGTTGAGGACAGGCCATCATCGAATCCTTCACCCCAAATTGTAGAGCGAAGCCCAAAGCCCTGCCCTAAGCTGATTCGGCACTTTCATCCCAGACTCCAGCTTGTCCGTCTGTTCCCAGGATCAACTTGTCTGATCATTTCGCACCAAAGTTGGCTGGAGCCAGGGATCATCTGCCACTTGGTCGCTGTTCCGAGGATTTGAGCGCGGGAGTTTGTGAATCTGTGTTTCGAACGGTCATGTTGTTAGCCTCACTGTGAGTGGTTTGTCTCAGTTGGCTTCGATGTTTGTCCCAGCATCACTTGCAAACGAGAAGCTGGCTGCTACCACAGGTCGGCCACTCTGATTTCACTTCTTCTATCTGTCCATGGCTGACCAAACCCAACTGCCGGTCATCGCTTAGCTCGGAGTCAGCTAGTAACGCTTGTCTCCTTTCCGCTGGTTATCCGGAAAGTGCTTCTAGTCAGTTTAGTTCAGGCGATCTTGGTGGAAGCTGTCTGGACTGGCCTCTGTCATGTCTCCACACAAGTCTTGCAGAGCAGCTTATTGCACGAATTCGCCGTTTGACACGGCACAGGAAGTGTCATTGTCTGACGACCCGTCGCCATCGTCTTCGGCGGGGGCTGACACCCACGACTTCTCCAGATGTAAGCCAAAGTGCACGACTCATACAAGCTCAGCGGGGTTCGTTCAAGCAGGGTTTGCCCCAAGAGTGGCACTTGAGCCATTTTGACGGAACCAGTGCAACTAACTGCCAACCAGGCAAACGGCTGGGATCGTGGTGCTGGTGCTGGTCTCTGGGACGGCAATGGCCCACGGGTGGAGTCTTAACTCCCGAGTTCTTATAGGAAGTGATGAGACTGATCTCACTAGAGGCTTAGATTTTGTGGCCCTGATCTGCACGTCGACCCCTAGTTCATTCGCCAGATGTTCGAACAGTGTCTGGAGAGGTTTACTGCGTCATTGGTGTCTCCGAGCTGAATTCTTTATTCAATCTCTGTCTGCGTTTGCTGCAAGGTTGTCGTGGATGCGGGACGCCTGCTAGCCGGCTTCGCAACCTGGGCTTTCGAGTTCATCGGTCTCTAGCACGCGAGTTAGTGAAAGGGCACAGCGGACGCCAGGAGCATCCGAGCCTTCCACGTGTGTGAGAGTTGACTAAGGTGGAGTGCAAGCTCTGCAGAACAGTTTCGGCGATTTGACGATGCAGGAACACTAAGCATGCCTATCAGGCTTCCAATTACCATGGGTTTCCGCTAGGGCATGATTTCTTCGGCTTTTGTCACAATTACTTGCAGAGCTGTAGACAAGGGGGCTGTATTAGGTTGTGAATGAAGGCTGTTGTGCCTAGCATAAGGTCTTGGAGAGAGGTCAAGTTGGGAATGAGCAGGTAATGAGTGAGAACGTCTCGTGGGTGCTCAGTTAGCCGCGCGTGGCCTTTGCAGACTCTTCGGCAACGCCAAAGGATAAGCAATAGAACAGACTGGTACATCAGCAGAGTGAAAGCGGCCACCCCCCAAGACCCCAAACTGTGATATTCCGGAGTGGGGTGGTCATTGCAACATGTGGCAGAGGGCAGAAGTCGAGGCATGCGCGTCCAGCCTTTGGGGCTCCGGCGTCTTTCTTGCAATGGCCATCGCGGCTGGAGCTCCTGGGACCCGAGTTGGCCTGCAATTACTTCCTGGCAGTGGGCCGACCTGTCCAAGCCCATAAATGAAACTCCGGGGATCAGTTGAAACACTTGAAGTTTCAAGGTGAAGCACGTTGATGTGCAGTCACGATTTGAGATGCAGCAGGCTTAACAGCACAGGGCCAGGGCGGCGGTGAAACTTGGCTTGGATTGCCTGTATAAGGCTGGAGCCCTGATCGTCCAACGCCGGCGTGGCGGTGAAAAGACACGACAGCCACAAGAGGAGCTTTACCCATGAAGTGCCTGCCATGCACGTGTAGCGGCTTAGGGTTTATCGAGCACTTGTGGCAGGCTTCCGTCATCTTCCGTCGTTTGTAGCCGAGACTCACACTTAAGCCTGGCCGGGGCCCAGGAGGACGCTGAGGACGACGAGCCGACAGAAGCAGAGGCTGAGGCGGAACACGCCGAAGACGTGTCGGAACTGCTGCCGATGCAGCTGGATAAGTTGCCGATGTACGCCTCTGAGAAAGCGGAGATCGGTGGCGAATCCTCCGCCTCCTCTACGCTGCCATACCAAGGTCTGGCAATCTAAACGCCTCCGATGTGTCACCGATGCTGGCAAAGCCACCGTGTTAGAGGATGTGCGGAGGTTGTTTGGTGTCTCGGATTTGCTGTCAGTCCCGAAGTCCTGAAGATGCAGTGCCCGAAGCTTCTCGATTCTGTGGTCAGTTGTGTTCGAAAGTGTTCAGCTCGGGGCAAGCAGTGTTTATGAGCCGTTCTTAAAAATTTGGGGGCTCCCTCCCGTTGCGAGAGCAGCTATTCGCGAATCCGAGGGTGGTGCATTCTTCCAAAGAATTTTTCCAGTTGGCACAACATGTGCCAACCTTTCACTGGAGCTTTGTTTCCCTTGCACCAACTCTTAGATACGGTTTCACACAATGTGCAACTGCTTCCTTGGTCCGGCATGAAGCACCCGTCCGCACCCACAGACCACCTGAATCCACGGAAATGCTTGCTAGCTGCTGACTTCGGACTCATCGGCATTGCAATCACGGTGATGATGCGAATCCACGAGAATGAAGTGCACCGCACGTCAATGAGCTTGCACATGGCTTCTCCACACATGCGCAAGGAAACTGCCTTACATGCAACAAACGCAACAGCCTGGCCATGCATCTACGATGATACTTGTGCCACCAAAGCTGTCCGCCATAGGGCTGCAATCATGAGACGAAGAAAATGATCATCTCGTGGATTCAAAGTGATGAGGCAAATTACGGCGTTGGTACTGGTCGGTACTAGTCACTCTGGTCACCAATTGTTCCACACGAATCTTGGATATCGACGTGCTTGAAGCCACACAGGTAGGTTTGCAGGAGATGTTGCTTTGTCAAGCGACTAGTGCACACTGATGGCATGCCATGCATGAAGATGAATTTCCGTGCAGACCACCAACATGTTTCTAAAACACCATTCGTTGGCGATATGTTATGGTGATATTGATGTTTGGTCGCTCGCTGCCCCCCATTACCAGCACACCTCGATGAAAGAGGCAATAGCTTGTGTGTATGTCTGCGTGCGTGCAAGATAGTTTTGACACTTGAGGTTCTCCAGAACGCTTGCCTGCAGGGCCTGATCTTGAAACAGGTCCACCCACTTCCCCAGGGAGATCCGGGAACGGAGGCCAAAACCACCTGAGAAGGCCTCTAACTCTGACACTAGAGCTAGCTCATAAAGAGACATGTTGCACAGAGAGTGGCGAATGGAACTCTGGGCTTCTGACAGAGACTATGCATAATGCAACTAAACTCATTCGGTTTGTCAAGAAGCCAACACCTGATACTATACTGCAGCGTCGTGCCGGATGAGGCCGGCGAGCGACAGTCCGGACCTGGAATCTCTGTCGCCAGAATTGTTTGTTTCCGATGGACTGTCATCAAGATCTTGGCCATCCACCGCTGGCAATTACTCATACTGCTTTGCTGTCCTATGCAGGAGTTGGTGCATGCTAAAGTATCTAAAGTCAAGTCAACCAGGTTTGGACTAGCACGGAAGATGTGCAAAGAGCGGACGATGACAGCCAGAGCTCACCATTGCTGCTGTTTGGCTCAGTAGGCTGGGTTCCGAATGCCGAGAAGAGTCTTCATCAGGCGTCCGCTGTCCAGGTGTCCTTACGAGTACCGCGACCCTAGGCCAAGATGTCTTGCAAAAGACATTCCTGACATGAGCTTCCACTGCATCATTTTGAATGGGAGATGGCCAGCGGTTTCCTTACAGAGCTCTGAATGCCTAAGGGGCTGGAGGTCCAGCAGCAGTCGGCCATCTCCAAAGTAGATGTTCAGACAAGCTTTTTTTTGCGAAAAGAGTGATCCAAGTAGGGTGCGGGACCTGATCCCATGGTGCTCTCGGCTTCCGTGTTCCCGTGCGATGAGGCTCCGTAGGATCACGGACTGCAACAGCAGATCTCGAAAGCTCGTTTCAGCAGTCCCTCGATCCCATGTCCAACCTATGCTAGGACCCGGGGGTCACTGAAAAGCATGCATCTTGGCTGTTCGGGTAGCTATTGTTGGACAGATGTGGTCAAGCCAAGGAAATCGAAGAGCTTACACGAAGATCTTCGACGCTGGGCCTTGGAGGCCCTTTGACGGACACGTGGACGTAGGGCAAGTGAGCCGTTTTGGAAGCTGGACAGTTTTTCTTTTGTAGAGAGATGCAATAGAATCGTGTGTCGGATTGGAAACTGCTGCATTCGGCTTCGTATCAAGCTCATGTCGATCACCTGCAAAGCAGACAAGGACTAGGAAGGAACGCTTTCAGCAGTGTTTTGCTTTGCCGGGCTATTGGAATATCACAGCAGACCGATGGTATCTTTTCACCGTGTGGATTTGAGACTTGGGAAGCGTTGCAGCCTTTCTTGTTGTTGCAAATCTTGGGCGAGCTCTATGCTTCAGAAGCCCTAAACGCAGCTTCGGGAACACGAGCCCTGCACGAGGGATGGCACATCTTCGCTGTTTCTGCCCGTGGCGAGCGCCGCGTAGCTACTGCCTGTGCGCGGGCGCGGGCCGGGGCCCCATCATTTTGCATGGAGGCCGTCGATCAGCAAACTCTGTCACGATGATGGGCTTGAGTTCTTTGTGTACAGCCTTGACCTTGTCTCTGTCGGCACTGCAGGAGCTCCAGGTGGGAGCACGGCGGCAGAAGCTCGTGCTTGTCGATCTCGCCTCCACCCAGTGCCCAGAACAGCCAAGTGGTTGCGACGCAGAGGTGTCAAGACTGGGCCTCCATCTCTTGGTCCTTCCTTATGGGTTGAGCTTCAAAAACTGGGGTTTCCAGCAGTTACTACAGATCTTAGGTTCATCTTCGGTGTCAGGTGCCGAAGTTCATAGTGTAGGAGTGAGCCTACAAGTCAACCGAGTCGTCAGGCGGACAGGTGCATCTGCAATGTGCTAGGTTAACTTCTCTTTCAACATCTTTCAACCATTTGTTGCATCATGCAGTCGGCAGCTCAGGTGCCAGCTGGCAGCCTTGTGCATTCTCTTGCTCAGGCGCCACGGGCAAACTGGTGGGGGATTCAGGTTTGCGTTTAGCACGCACACACCCACAGCCGAAGCTGCATGGACTCTGTATTCCGGACATGTGTCCTCGCGATTCCAGACTCGGACCTGGGCAAGGTGGGCGCTGGTTGCTAGGAGCTACCGGCTGAGCTCTCGGCTGAAGGCCAGGGATGTCCAAATCTGCTTTCGCATCCATTGTCAGTTTGGATGGAACGGCATTCCCCCAGGCGGCTACCTGCTGGTACACCTGTTATTACGTGATGATATCGACCACCGAATCAGCAAGCTCGATAACCAATTCAATGACATGACGCAGTCTACCAACGAGACGGGACTAGCTGACGGCAGTTTTAAGCCGTGCATCCCAGTCAACTCGCAGAAGATAAGTTGCTTTCAGTACTCTAAAATGAATCGCATACCGTCAGGAGTGGGGATATGCTGCAGCATCTCGACATGCGGCACGTCAAGAAGCGCAACTGCGCAAGCCCCAGATCCGAGTCTTACAAGTAGCGGGTCTGCTCTCGAAGCTGCACGGTTTTCTGACGGTCAGAAGCTGGCATGATTTGGCAAGTTGGGGCAGCTTCTAGCCGCGAGGCTTAAAGCAAAGGTCGCCAAAGTTACGGAGCATTCAAATGGGCGTCCTACACATGCTTTCCAGTCAAGATCCAGCCAAGAGCACGTGATTTCACTATGATGGAAGGTTGGTCGACGGTCTTGGTCTTGTGGTGCAGTGACGGGAACGCATCTGCAACACTGACGCCATGTTGGACTCATTGTCGTCCGTTTGGCTTTTTCAAGCATACTTGTTGACCCCCAGACAACAGCAGGCAGAGCTCCAAAAAGATCGTCCTTTTCATGCACACTTTTGATGATACGTCACCAGCAGATGCATAGCTCAGTACGTGTCTCAGGGTGACTGCCGCAGGCTAAAGTGTGAATCGGTGTTCCCGGAGCGTCCACGTGATGATGTGATGTCTTTCTGTTTAGAAGTGTTGCAAGCTGCGAAAAGAGTTACATGTTGCGTGTTTGATTTTTGACATCCCTGGAGCCATGGCTTGCATTGTGTTTGCAGTTTGGTGTAATTTGTGCGTGAGGAATCGTTGGAGTATCACCTCAAGATACGATGCAGCACCATGTCAATATCGGCCGCTGCGCGGTGCACCCACTTTTTGTTGTGCGTGTTTAGATTCGCCGCCAAAACCCTGTCCCAAGATGAGCTTGACATGCAGTTGTCCTATATGCGTTCCTTGATTTAACTTTTGTGTGCTGGAGGCTACACATCTGCCTTGCCGCCTTTGCAGCAGAGGCTTGAGTGTGGCTTGAGAGTCTGGAGAGACCTGAGACCAGTAACTTTAAACTGGCTTGCAGCTATAATCTCGTAAATCGCAGGCCCGGAGGGTTGAGGAAGAACTCTTGATTTGTGTTCACGGGCCTTTGCTCTTCGTCCCCGGGATTCATGGACCTGGTGGATAAGTTGATGTCCACAGTTGCAGGCCTGTACAATACTTCACAGCAACAATCAGAACTTGTATAACCCACATCTCATTTGTCACTGCCCATTACCACACTTGCTACAGTGACTCCCAACAGCTGGCCGAGCAACAGGCGATGGGCACGTAAGTCAACAAAGCCATGGCTCGGAGGTTGGATGTGCTTTCTGCGCTTTTCGCGGTGAAGCGCAGTGCTCCCACAGCAGCATGGTCCCTGCTTGCCGTTCAGCAGCACAGCGAAGCGGAGAAGTGCTGGCTGGAGCAGAAATGCTGTGCTGCTGCTCAGGCTGCTCGTGAGCCGGATGGCGAAGCTTTGCTTCGACATTGTTTCGATGACGAGAGGTACACACAAGAAAGCTGTTCTGGTAGCTATTACGATGTTTGTACTTGCTGGGATGGTGTCGAGCAGCAGTCTTCCGCCGAAAGCTACATCAATCTCAAGGAGCAACTCGATTTGGCATTGCTTGGTGGAAACTGTGCTGCTCAATCCGTTGATTTCTTGCTGTCTCGTTCGGAGACACTCCTGTCTCATGGGCACGTTTACGAGGCATCTCGGGCGGTTCAGGTCGCCGCCATATTGCTTGTGGGCCTTGATCCATGTTTTGCCAAGTACTCTGGAATAGAGAAGTCACTTCGATTCACTTCGGGTGTCAGCTCGGTTGGAGTTCGTTCTTCGCTCAACCTCGATTCAGACCAGACATGTTGAGCGTTACGTGCCTTTGCTCGGAACATTGGATCAGCAGTTACACCGACGATGTGAGATGGACTACACTTGGAAACGGCCAGCGGCGACAAAGCCATGGAATCAGAGCGTCGCCTGTTTGCTAACTGGCTTCCCTCCGACTGATACGAACTTCTGGAAGCGTGTTCGCACGACATGGGTAAAACAGTGCAGTATTGCGAAGGTTTTGTTTTTCGTTGGGTCCAGAGCTCATGAGACCAGAATACGAGTCTGAAGACCTTGTGAACCTTAAGGACCACTTTCCAGAGATCCCAACAGAGTCGCAGAGAGGAGGCAAAGACAAGAATGGCCAGCAGACCTTGCTGATACAGGTCACATGGCACATGATCTTGTATGCAGCTCAACACATTGATGCAGATTGGCACTGCCGACAGGAGATGGACAGTGTCTTTGTGGTGGAGAACTTGCTGAGGTACATCCAGAAGCACCGCCTCCATCCGGATGACGACTCATACTTCTTGGGTCGGGTGTACTTCTTTTGGATGCAAGATGTGGGATGTTTCGCTGACGCGGCTTCTGTCTTCCTCGAAGTGCTCTTGTCCGTTTGGCACGGGTTCTGGACACGGCATCCACCGCGAACGTTGCTGGTGCCAGGTTCTCGACTGGATTTTGGGGCGAGTGCAGTCTTGCGGCCGACGGTTTGGATGATGTTCCCATCAGCTTCTCCTGTGGATGGGCGAAGCATTCTGTTGTTGGGACTGTAACCGGTTTAGGTACGGTTAGTCTTCGTTTAAGGCAAGAGCTGATCCGTGTTTTACTTGTTGGAGATGCGAGGCTTACGCCTGCAGAAAGCAGGCATCCAGCTGCATGAAGAGATGTTGCACGCTGAGCAGGGTGGGCAGTTCTTCCAGTCTAGAGCTCCCTGCACAGAAGACCTTGGCGAGCAATTTCGCGAAGCACACGATCGCGAGGTGGACTGGGCTTCCTTGACTGCGCGGGATTATGCGTGGGCCACTGCTGGAGGCTTGGGCTCCAACCCTGAACTGGATATGCGTAGCCCTGCTGGCAGTCTGAGCCGACGCCAATTCTTCATCTCAAATTTGGCTGACCCTCATGAAATGATTTTCATACATCCGTACAAGAATTAAACACACACCCCTGAGGGAGGTCTACAGGGCAATCTACTTCGGTGGGATTGGATGCTCTCAGGTGCCCGGACTGCAAGCAATACGCCGAGTCAGTCCCAGAAGACGCGATGAACGCGCAAATCGTCCTGCTTCATCGTCGTCAACGCCGTGATCGGCATCGCTATCGGAGCATCTGCACAAACAAGGACATGCGCCTCTGTCCGAAGTGGTCCGTGAACGAAAAGTGCAAGCCTTTGTTTAGGATCCCGGCTTGTGCAGACTCGATATCGGAGCAAAGCATGAGTCTTTCAGGATTGTTGGCTCTTTGCGTTTGCCGCGTGGCGTGGTCCTTCGAGAGATCTGCATGGGATTTAGAAGCATGGACTCAGCAGTTTGGGGCCTTTGGGCGGCTCGGGGGTTCGGGAAAGGTTGAGGGTTTGGGGGCGCGCCGCCTCGGATGGATCCACATTCACGCTTTGTGGCAAACTCGAATCTGAAGGTCTCCGAGGCTCGACGAGGGCGGATCTACACAGACATGACGTGCCAGGCTCGAGTCTGGGAGGGGACTGGAGGCTTGCGACAAACAGCGGTGTCTCCGACAGATGAACAGTTGTCTATGCTCAGTGATCAGGTCATCTTGGGTCCTGCAAAAGAGCACATCACTCTTAAGAGCTTATAAGAAGGGCAAAAATCATGCCCTACTGGCACCGCAGAACAACCATGGTACCAGTAATTAGTAAGGTTGATTAGTTCCATGATCGTAATGGCATTATTAATGCAAGGTATGGACAACTACAGCGACTGCAATGCCAGGCCTAGGAACATCAATCACAGCAACAGTACGAACAATGCTATACTCAACAACGGTGTTATTGCATGTGATAATATAAGTTATCATAACTGATAACCACAGGTGCAGCATAGCATCATCCTCATAGGAGTAATAAATATTCTTTGTAGTATGTGTATGCATGTGGTCACCTACTGACGTTTCGTTTTGGTATGCATATTCCTACAGACGTACGACGTACATGCAAGTCATCGACTGCCCACAGACCGACCGCCCACCCGCCCGCCGATGGTCCAGGATGCCCTTTTTCCCCCTGTGGGTGGGGTCCCTCTTCCCCCTGTGGTGTGATTGTGGGGTTGTGGGGTTTAGGGTTTAGCTTAATCTTTTGAGTTTGGGGTTTTGCTGATGGTATCCAGCAGGCAGCTCGTCTCCGGGTTGACGGCTTGACATTGGTGGTGGGTCTGCCATGTTCCCTCTAACACCCAAACGAATGGAACGAGCACCGAAAGTCTCAATTTTCTTCCGCAGTTCACTGAACGTTCTCCGAACATCTGTGCACATCAGAGATATCAGCACTGCATGCCTGATTTCAGATTCGAGACTTCAGCACTCCTCCTCTCCTCTTTGTCGCTTTGACCCTGAGGAGCTATATGCAAACAACCTGAAACCGATGTCTTAGTCCTCATTTGGTGGCGGAACAAGTACATACAAGCCACACGTGCCCTGTCACAGTAATCACATAATTCATATCTCTTCGAAGCTGTGGTTGCATCCTTTGACCGTGACAGCATGACATCCTTTGCTTGTGCCAGTGCATCGTGATGTAGAATGGGCCCGTGTAACCACACAGCCGATTGGCTGGTATCATCGAAGGCCCCGGATGTGTTTGCACTCCCACATCGAAACTCGTAGTCCATACATCTGCTGAACTTCGCGATGAAGCCGTAGATGTCCGCCCTCTGGTAGCCCGCGAGGTCGTCGTTGCCGTAGACATAGGTGTACACCGATTTCCCTGCGTCGAAGCTCCTCCTGTACTGCATCCCTTGCCCTCGTCCTCAACCTCAACTTTTCAGTCCTTTGTCGCCTCCTTTGCTGAGCACTCCACCAGGACCCGGCCTTATAGAGGATGTTCTTGGCAAACTCCCACAACCCCACCGCTGCAATCAGGGCAATGATCATCGCGAAGTAAAACTCCACCGAACCATCCAACGGCAAAGCTTCCTTCTCGCCCTGAACACCCTCCACAAGGCATAGGCACGTGACTACGAACAGCAGCAGTCCAGGTTGATTGGTCACCTTCAAAGCCCTCAAAGCTGCATTGACTGCCATGCTGAGTACAAGGAATAACCTGCCACAAGTCCAACAACGCCTTGAACTTCGGCAAGTCAAACGCCCTTGGTCCCCGGATCCGCCATCTGCCAACTTCCACACATGTGGGAGATAACCAAACGCTGGGCGGCTACCTCTTGTCGGAAAAACCGAGCTCGTATCCACAGGTGCCTCGTCTTCCATGAAGCTGGTGCTTCACTAGCCAGTCCTTGAGGAGCCGCATTGTCAATGCGCAAATGCATCACTGGATGCAAGTCCAGCTCTGACAGCAACGTGCTCACGCCAAGGCCCCACTGCACCGCTGAACATCCTTCATACAGCTCCGCCTCCGCAACCGACAAAGTAAGCACTGGCTGCTTCGAAGCCCTCCGAGCCACAGGCATTTCAGAGATCTGCGCCATGGTATCCCCAAACGATCTTCCGCCTCCCGGAGCGTATCTGTCATCTGAATACACCGCCATCATACCGTAGGATCTTCTTCCACCAGTTGAAACCAGATGCTATATACTCCGCCGTGCGCGACAAGTACTTTAGGACCCGCTTGCTGATCTCCAGAGTTCGAAATGGCCTTTGCAGAGCATGAGAAGCCAGACAACCCACCTCGTGCGCCTCTCCAGTGGCCTTCCGCGCCAACTTCGCAGTGGCCTCCTCCGGGGCCTGGATTTCTTCATCCGAATCAGCGACTTGTAGCCACTCCCTGTTGCAAGGCACTGTCAAACCACCGCTTGGATCTTCATCAATTCCATGGTGGCGCAACAGATCACGCACATAGCCTGACTGAGAAAGATGAATACCATCTCACCACACCGGCAACTCCATTCCCAGGAACCTCAGAGAATCGACCCAATCTAAGCTCGCACACTTCCAGTCGGAAACCAACCATTGATAAATTGCCTCCACCACTCCTCGGTCATCCAGGATCAGGAAGTCGTCCACATATGCCACCACCAACCCACGAACCGTGGTATCACCACTATGCCACTATGCTATACAGCTTATCTTCCACAAACTATCGTCCGTGGTGGCGGCCGTCATCTCGATGACATACTCCCCGTACTGAATCTTCGCTCCAGCCAGACGGCAATTCCGGAAGTCGCTGCAAAGCCTGGGTGTTTCTCTGAGCTTATACAAGACACGGGTTATTTTCCACGTCCCACCAGGTGCCGCTGCTCCTGCCGGAACAACAGTAACAGTGGTTGGAGGGGTCAGAGCATACATCAACTCAAGAGGCATAGGTGTCAGTGTGAACGCATTGGTCACATCCGTACTGGCAATGCACCATTTCATCTTCTCCGCCAGTGCCACTGCGATCCTCAATGTATCCGCCGAAGTTCCTAAAGCGTACACATTCTGGCCTTGGGAAGGAAGAAAGTTTCCACAGACCACCACCCTGCACTTGCGTCGGTACTTCTCTGGTCCACCTGGGTCAATGGGTGGTTTCACTGTGAACACCGCTTTGCCCGGCAGCACAAGAAGCTCCCTCGTTTGCTCCGTGCTGAAACGTGTAGCTGCTTGTAGCTGCCCCCGAATCCATCAAAGCATTCACACTTCCTGCACGATGGCGCTCTTCCACAGGTCCACATGCTTCCGAACCTCCGGCAAGTTCGAATTGTGCACAACCTCCAGGGGTCCAGGCGGACACCGTAGAAGCTCCACGTCCTTTGCATTCCCTGGGGACACCTTCATGACTTGCTTCCATGCGCGTTCTTGTAGTCGCCCAAGATCAGTCGCGCAGTCTTCAAAGGCCTTCTGTAGGACTTCAACGTAGGACGATCCTTTCTCTGGCACGGCACTGCTATCATACTCCTGCTCAAGTTCGCATCAAAGAATACGAGCATGATGTTCAATATCTTCCTCATCCGACGTGTACTCGCTGGGGACAACATCTTCAACATCATGGGCCTCAACACCCGTGCCTTCCAAAGGAAATCCACATCTCTTGAGGAACGCCGCCAGGCTCGGTGGAATTGCGTTTGCGGCCAAGAGGAGTAACTCCAGCAATGATCCAACGGTAAGAGTGGAGCTTCTTCGGATCAAACACTGCCACTTTGTCCTTAGTATCCACCACGCGCCTCTCCGCCATCGATCCATCTGGAACTTCACGCTGAAGATCACTGCCTCGTCTTCCATCACCATCATACTTCACGAGCATCGGACAACCGCAATCCTTCCAGCTTCTTAGTTACTTCCAACCTCCATGACAAAGTTCGGCATTCCCGGCATGTTGCGAAGATCACGATGAGGGGGAACTTCTGCAGCACGAAAAACACCCAGCGTTGTCCACCTGGGCTCCCATTTAGTCGTTTCCGAGGTTCTCAACCTCAGCACCATATTCAAATTGGTGGGCCACGGCCTCTTGGGCGTAACAGTGGTAGCTCCACGCAGTCCTCCGTTTCCTATCCTCCGAAAGTCAAGGCTGAGGTATAAGTGCTGCGAGTCTTCCTTTCCCTCTGGAAGCGAATCTTCGTCTCACGCCACCGGCACCTCAGCTGCACGACGTGATCGGTTTAGGGTTCAGGGTTTTGGGTTTGGTGCTTAAGCTGCCGGATTTGGTGAGATGAACCACTTGAAGGCTTGAAGGCCACAGATCATGGCTTCTGAAATCTGGATCGCCACTGCGACCTGCGAAAGGGCGCACATGTTGCACCACAGCTCCCTACCGTTCGACATTCCCGAAAAGTCGAATCTGCGAAACCCTACAGTCCCAAAAGCGAACTTCACCAAAGCAACCCCCCAAAACCCCTGCAAGCCACCGAGGCTCAAAAAGACCTTAAAACTCCACATAAACCCTTCGAAGCCCCTCAAAGCCCTGACGTACGCTTGATGATAACTCCTGCAGTACCCATAGTAAGGAACATCCCATATAATATCCATAGTTTAGGGTCCTGAAGGTAAAGCAGGGTTTTCTATCATCAACATTAGTACACCAAGGCTCCCGACGGACTTTGAAAGAACCGATCAGAGACAGACTGCCGTCGGCCCTGCAAATGGAGCCTCGGGCTTTCTCGAGCCTCTGATTTCGGGGGGCCTTCATAGTTCGAAGAGGGTTTAGGGTTTAGGGATTAGGGTTGGGTGGGGCCCATTTTACTACCACGAATATAATAAGGAACCACCCCAAAAAATTGTGGTAGTGGTAAGTTTTGTCTGGGCCTTTAGGCCCCTGCAGTATCGTGTCTTCGGAGAGTTTCGAAGCTTCGGGTCCTCGAGCTTTCAGGGCTCCGGGTTTTCGGGGGTGTGCCCTTTGCCTCCTTATTAAGCCCTTTTTTAAGCCTTATTAAAGCGTGGTTAAAGCCATATCAAGCGTAGAGCTTTGCATGGTTTGGTTTTAGGGTTGAGCTGATTGGGGTTTGGGTGTGTGTGCACATTGGGCTGTCGGAGTTTAAAGGATGATCTAATGCAAGGTTTAGCACACGGGGGAGGAGGGTTCCGCAGTTCAGGAGGGTTCCGCAGTTGAAGACGAGTCTTCTGCTTGACATTGCGATTCGGTTCTTACTTGCTAGATGTGCTGAGCAGTACTTGGCTGGTTCGTGAGCTCAGTCGTCTCCATTCCATGTCTTCTGCTGCTGTTGACTCAGGCATATGAGCAACCACAGCAGGGAAAGGAGAAATGCCACGAACGCCACGGTCAAAGCAATCGGCTCAGTGAGAGGGCTTGTTGCCCCGATAGTTCGCTTCCTCTTGATCTGGGCGGGTGCATACCTGAAATCTGGGATTCTGATGCCGTAGGCTGGTCGTCTCATGTTGAAAGAGTGCTGGTATCCTCACTGTTGCCACCAGCTGATCTCGTTCATCGTCCTATCGGGATCGGAAATCTTTCTGGGGCTTGAGAGTCCTTCGCCGGTCGAGGTTCCGAAAATCCTAAAGCCTGACGCCCACGACCTGAAACTGTGTAAAGCCTTATAAAGGCCCCTGCCCCCTCAATCCGAAAGCCCTGAGCCAGAACATCTGACTCTCGATGGCCCCCGCTTCGAAGATGCTTTGCGTCCACTGCCTCGGTGTCTCGACCTTGGCAATTTTTGGTGTATGGACACCTTGCGATGGACGGAAGATGGCTCCGATTGCATGTGTTGACTTACAAGAATGGGCGAATCGCCTTGCGCCGCTTTTTGACATCACGCATCCGCGAGTAACACAATTCGTCTTCGAATCATGTTTCAAAATTTCAGAGTTGTGCAGAGATCCTGGTCTTCAAACATGTTCTGCAGCGGCGCACGTGTTTTGCCGGCAGGCCTTCCAGGTAGCAACTCTGCAGCGGATTCCGCACTGTCCACTTGACACTCTTGGGTGGAGCTTGAAGGGTAACTTCGACTTTCTCGAAGAGCAGCCGGCAGATGGGACATGCTCCAAATGGATTACGCCACTTGCGGAGTCCAGCATCAGTTGTCCATCGCAAGGCCAGGGAATTCCGCTGGATGCAGTTCTTGCGTGCAGCAAAACCGAAACGATAGATATTCCTCTGCGTGATTTCTTTTTGGTGTCATCCGTTTGGATCAGTGGTCCTCGTGGGAGGTCGCGAATGTCATACACACTGGGGCTTCAAGGGAAATCTAGACCTTGGTGGCACCGGAGTGGCAGGGCCTTGAACTTGAGCTCACAGGCAGGCTGGCACACTCTACCCTTCCCTACAGCAAGCAAGCCTTTTACGAGTGAAGGCAGTGGGCTTTTTAAGGGAAAGGAAGCATTGCGTCTGTGTGGCGATCCGGGGCTGCGGATGGCTCCGTTCACATCCAAGTCCGCCTTTGGTGAAACTCTTCAAGGAACCTTTTCCCATCTTTGGAATGCAGTTTCTGATACAGGACATGCAGGAAGGGTATACCACATCCGACACCCGTCCCTGTGAAGAAGCAGCTCTGTTCTTTGTAGATACGGTGATGGAGCAGCTAAGAGCACCGGGGGCTCGCCTGTTGCCTTTCGACAAGCTCCTTCCGGAAACTCCGGAAATGCCATGTAGCCCCGTGGCCGCTGCGAAGCTGCACAGTGCAAAAGCCTTGATACTTGCACCGCAGCCGCTGAACACGACTGGAGCACAGCTGCCACCGCGTGCTAATGCTGGACGTTTTCAGGCTCGTCTTGCCCTTCGCGAGGTGGATGAGGCGGAGCAGTTGCTCAGAAAGATGGAGGGTGCCTTCTGCAAGTGGCAACCAGAAGTGTGGTTATTGCTTCATCGCACACATCTGCGTGTGGTTCATCGCGCAGATCCCATGTTGAACAATAATCCTCACCCAGCTGATGTCAGGGACTTGCTACCCAAAGTTCCTTCGCAGCACCCGTGCGCTGGCGTGGCCTTTACTAGCCAGTTTCGGCAGGACAGATGGGCATTAGAAGAGATCTTTTGTTGCAAGAGGCATGGAGTGTACGTCGACATTGGTGCAGCACACAGCTGGAAGCTAAGCAACACCTATGCCATGGATGTTTTCTTGGATTGGCGTGGCATTTGCATTGATGCCATGTTCGAGAATCGTGCTGGTTTCGAACGAACACGCAGTTGTGAGCTTCGCGAGCAGCCAGTTTGGCGAGTGTCGGGTGAGGCACGGACTTTCTTGCTCCCCTCGAATCAGCCAGCCCATGCATTCGGCCATGGATGGCTGATAGGCGACAACCAATCTGCAGAGCGGCAGAAAACCTTGTCGTTTCATGAAGAGCTTGGGCAGAGTTGGACCTTGAATAGGAATACTGTGGTGACGATCTCCTTGTGGGATGCACTGGTGCCGTTCCTCCAACTTCACAAGCTGGATGCAGTGGACTTCCTGACACTAGACATCGAAGGGCACGAGGACACAATCTTGGAAGCTTTTTTGATGAGGCCGAACTGCAGAATAGCACCCTCCTCATTCGAGCCATGTCAATTGAGGTCATGAGCGCCGAGAAGTCCCGAAGCATTCAGAGAATCCTCCAGCGCCACGGCTACGTGAGAGACGGGAGATGCACCACCGATGAGTTCTGGCTGCACTCCTCTGTGGTGCCTTGCAGGAAAAGAGGGCAGAACAGATCGAACGCCATCTTCTGAGCAGACGTGCTTCGGGGTTAGGGTTTCCCCTAGGGTTTAGGGTTTAGGGGCGCGGATAAGGGAGTAACTGGAGAACCGACATCCGAGGTTCCTTTCCCAATGGCCACTTGAGCTCTGATGCAACTTTGGGTTCACACCCGAAGCCCGAGAAGCCACCTGATGCCGAGGCTGCTGCTGCTGCTGCTGATACTGATGGTGATGATGATGATGATGAGGAAGAAGAAGATGATGATGATGCTGATGGGTCATGATGGTGGTGGTTCCGCTGCCGCTGGTGGTTCCGCTCTTGGTGGTAGTAGTGCTGACGAGGATGATGACATAGGAGAACCGAAACAGTTGCTGTTGTCGTCGTTGTCTCTGTGGTCGCCATTAGGTTCGTCCTGTCCTCGATCATTGCTATTGTTGCGACTGCCCGCCACTGGCTTTCGTGGTTTTGGAAGCCGCAGATAGTCGAAGCTGCCTCGCTAATTTCAAGTCAGTTTGGCTTGAAACTTATCTAAATTCAAAATGGAACTAAACCTCGCAAGTGTCTCTCGTAATGTTTTTCATGAGGTCAGATTTTCAACACAAATTCTCATGACCGAAAAGAAGCACAATTCTCACAAGACGCACCATACATCCGGCTACAAGTGTCAGCGCAGCCGTGACGACAGCAAACCATGCAGGACAACCGGATAACCATAGTTTATACTGTTAGGGTTTAGGGTTTAGGGTTACTGCACTCTACCATGGTATCCTGACCGAAACAGATACGCAGAGTCATCTGGAAAACCCAAGCGACCGAGGTCAACGAGACGAAGCTGGGAGTATCGAGGCAATGGAAACCTATAAATACCGGTTTCTGAAAATCTGGGGTCCCGCTTAGGGGGTTCCCTGAGATCTTTTTGCGCAGTTCAAAACCTCATTGGGGTTTCTGTTGCAGGTCGACTTGGACATTGCTTCCGGGTTTGCCGGCGCTCAAACACCGGGAGGATGATGCTGGATTCGGGAAGAGGTATCATGGTTGATGTGTACAAAGATGTGGATCCAGACCTCAAGCTGGGTCCGTCTAGGTTCGGCTCGGTCGCAGTGCTGGAGGCTGGCTTCCAGATTGCCGGAACAAGGGGCTGATGATGCTCATGATGCTCGGGGCTGCTGGCTTCGGGACTGCAGGAACGTGGGGCTGCTGATGTTCATTGATGCTCATGGTGCTGGAGGCTGGCTTCCAGATTGCAGGAAAAAGGGTCTGATGATGCTCATGATGCTCGGGGCTGCTGGCTTCGGGACTGCAGGAACGTGGGGCTGCTGATG
>CAJNJA010088963.1:9824-20006 GCA_905231915.1 Symbiodinium necroappetens
CCCTAAACCCTATAGAACCCCTAAGCCCTAAACCTAGACCCTAAAGCACTAAATCCTTAACCCTAAACCCTAGATCGTGTAGAATCCCTAAACCCTAGACCCTATAGATCCCCTAAACCCTCAACCCTCCTTTTAACTTTGGAACCGTACTATATATCCCTTGTAGAACCCTTTACAGGAACCCTTAAAAAAAAAGGAACCCTATTCTCATTATTAAGACCGTTTAGAATCGAACCCTACTATAGGTCCTTTATAGAACCCTTTAAAGGAACCCTTCAAGGGACCCTATTCTAGTGATTAAGGCCCTAGAGGATCGAACCCCGAGCTCTTTTCTCGCACGGAGGATGGCCAGAGCGTCCTGGCTTTGGCGGCCTTGCAGGGCCCCGGGGCTTAGCTTTTTCTTGAAGAGGGGCTTGGCGTTGTAGGGTTTACGGTTTTTGGGTTTAGGGCTTTAGGGTTTTAGGTTTCGGGGTTTAGGGTTTGAGGGTTTGGGGTTTTAGGGTTTCAGGGTTTGAGGGTTTTGGGTTTTAGGGTTTCAGGGTTTTTTTGGGTTTAGGGTTTTAGGGTTTTGGGTTTTAGGGTTTTTGGGTTTAGGGTGTCAGGGTTTGAGGGTTTCGGGTTTTAGGGTTTGAGGCTTTTAGGGTTTAGGGTTCAGGTATACCATATGGGAACATGTAAACCAAGAGGTTCTATGGGGTTTAGAAGGGTTTGCAGAGTTTTTTGAGGAAAGAAATGTAGATTTAGAGGGTTCTGCAGGGCTTCATCGGGTTTCGAGGGTTTTACGGAATGGGTTTCGCAAGAAGGAGATATGGGACTTTCCGAAAATTAGGGTGCCTTGTTTTGGGGTTCCTATCTTTAAGGATCCTACTATTAAGGGTACTATATCGGGGTCCTAAACCCCAAAACTACACCCCTAAACCCTAACCCCTAAACCCTACTACTAAGGGTACTATATTAGGGTCCCCCTATTTTTGGAAAGCCCCCCATGTACGGCCAACTTAGGATCTCCATCTCCTAGGTAGTTTTAGGGAGACCCCCTTGCCCTAAGGCTCAAAATAGCCCAAAAGCCTTCTATAGTAGGGTCTTTGGGCCCCCAAAAGCCATAACACATGAGTCCTTAGCGCCTTAGGGTTAAAGGGGGAGCCTTCTTAACCTTACCTTTTGGGGCTCTCTCAAAATGGGCCTTGTCGAGAGGGTCTATATCCCCAAGGGTCCCCCTAATCCTAATTCCCACCATACAGACTGCAAAGGTCGGAAGGATTGCTATCAAATATACGACCTTGTAGACCATAACCCTAAAGCCCACTACCCTAAACCCTAAAACCCTAAAGCCCTAAACCCTAAAGCCCTAAACCCTAAAGCCTCAACCCTAAAGCCTCAACCCTAGACCCTAAACCTTACCCGTCGTGTCAGAACCCCAGCCAATCCTGAAGGCCGTTGTGTTACTTCTTCCTAATCTAGGACATTTTCAGGTGGGTTTAGGGCTTAGGGTTTAGTTTAATAGGGTTTAGAGGTTTAGGGTTTAGGCGTTTAGGTCTAGGACATTTTCAGGTGGGTAGTTACCGTTATAGGAGCCTTATAGAAGGCTTATCTACCTTATATATGCCTTATGGAAGCCTTATATACCCTAAACTCCCCACCTGCAGTTTCCTTGCTTCCTCATCCCGAAAAGAGCACGAAGGCCACGGGGAGGTGGTCGAAGACCTGCTGCAGAAACGTGCGCAGGCCCTGCTTCGGGGCTTTAACTATCGAATCACGGTTTTATCGAAACCCGTGCAGATCCCTGCAAGAGCACGCATCCTTCAAGTACTTCTCTCTAATCTAAGCCTCAAAAGCCCTTCGCAACACACTGCGCCACTCTCGTAAGAAGGAATGCAACAGTTGCCGTATGGTAACATGATGATGACAATTACATCACAGATCAAGCAAGCGAAACAATTAAACAATTTTTAAAAAGACAACAGCCGCAGCACCAGCAACGGCGGCAGCAGCAGCAGCAACAGCGGGTTTAGGGGTTTAGGGTTTAGGGGAGTCAAGTTTTACACTACACTCAAAGTTCGAGCAGCCACAGCTAGTGCACGGTGAATCCGGGCCTTCTTGCACCCTAAATAGCCCTGCAGCATAACACCGAGCCCCTAAAGCCCCGGAACCTAACACCCACAGCTGAAAGTTCAATTCCCATACCTTCCAGCCTCCGAAACCCTAAACCCTAAACCCCTAAACCCTAAAAACCCCTAAAAACCCCTAAACCCTAAACCCTAAACCCCTGGACCCCTAAAACCCTAAACCCTAAACCCTAAACCCCTAAACCCCTAAACCCCTAAACCCCTAAATCGCTAAACCCCTAAACCCTAGACCCTAAACCCCAAGCCGTGGACAAGCTTCGAAGCCTTGTGAAAAAAGGCGGAGACCCGCGACCGCAACGGCCGCACCCCTTTGGCCCTGGCAGCCGCTAGCCTGTTCTTAAGCAGATTTGTTTAGGGGTTTAGGCTTTAGGGTTTAGGGTTCAGGGCTTAGGGTTTAGGGCTTAGGGTTTAGGGCTTAGGGTTTTAGGGTTTGGGGTTTAGGGTTTAGTGTTTAGGGTTTAGTTTTTTTTGAAATTTCCGCTCACTGGATTCTTAAGAGGAGTCAGAACTCTAAATCTGCACCCGTTTACTTCGTATGGTCTCTTCTTGAGAGGGTTAGAAAGAACAACCCCTAAACCCTAAAGCCCTAAACCCCTAAACCCCCAAATCCTAACCCCTAAACCCCTAAACCCCTAAACCCCCAAACCCCTAAACCCCTAAACCCCTTGAGCTCTGCCTTGCTAGAAGAGCCCAGGCTACGTTCGGCCACCTCTCCGTGGTCCGGCGGCTTCTAACCCTGGGCCCCAGGCCGCAGACGTGGGTTCTACTTTGGGGTTGCTCTCTAAGGGCTCCTAGCAAAGGTGGTCAGGGTTTAGGGTTTAGGGTTAGGGTTTTAGGGTTTAGGGTATAGAGTTGGGGTGTTAGGACTTATAGGGTTAGGGATTAGTGAGTTTTGGTTTCTTGTTTTGGACGGTCGACAGCTAAGACAATGCTAGCACTGGTCAGCAAGATTCCTACTAGTGAGTTGTTTAACTTTAACATATAGGGTTTAGAACGTGGTGAGTTCGTTTGCCTGATGGAGATAAGAGCAGGGGACAGGTCAACTTTTTTCGTGTGCAGTTTTAAGCTCGTTGGCAACGCAGGTAGTTGGATTGTCGCTTGGGGTGGGACATGAAACAAAATATCCTGAAACCTAAACCCTAAAGCCGTATAGGTGAAACCCTGAGCCCCAAAGCCCTAAACCCCAAAGCCTAGGCTCCAAACTCTAAACCTTAAACCCTCGAGTTTAGACCCCAGGCCCTGAGCCCTAAGCCCTAAACCGTTGCCGCGCGGAATCTGTCACAGACGCCATCGCTTCCGCTTTCCGGGCGGCGCCGGCCGCAGCACCGGAGACCGCTCTGCTTTGCAACTATGCTACGTTAACTTGGATCTCCTTGAATTGATTGCTGATCGGGATTTACCCAGAGACTCCAAAACCCTATAGTTAAGGAATATACCTTAAATCTTATTAGGGCTTTTTCTTCTTATTATGTTTTAAGGTATATTCCTGAATTAAGGGGTTTTGTAGTCTCTGGGTATCCGCTCCAATAACTCCTCCGGCCTTTGGCTTATGCCGCCTTACTGCGGAGGTTTCGCGCACGAGCTCGAGTCACTGACGCCCTCGTGGCACAAAGGGAGTACGCCGTTGCACCGGCAGACGCCCCTGAACCAGATTCCTTGCGCACGGTCCCCCTTGACGGACGCTTCGGCCCTCCCCCCCTAAACCCTAAACCCTAAACCCTAAACCCCTAAACCCCTAGACCCCTAAACCCCTAAACCCTAAGCCCTAAACCGTGCCTGCTAGGTCTGTTGACTGAGCCCCTGAGCTCTCAAGCCGAAACCTTGAGCCCGAAGCCTATTTCCAAAACCCTATAAGCCCCGATCCTGCATTCTCAATCCTAAGCCGAAAACCCCAAACCGAAAACCGAGCGCTTTGTGAAAAGGAGCAGCTTGAAGCCGCAAACAAGGCCGCCATGCAATCCTTTCGATGTGTGTAGCAAGGACCCTATGAAGCCATAGCAGCAGCCTTCTGAAGCAGAAGCCATCCCTGCCAAGGATTGCAACATTCCTCACTTAAGATGGCTACTTACAGGATAACAAGACGTGTCGCATAATTGGAGACATACTCCTGACTTAAGGGGCATAGAACCCTCGACCGTATTCCGAGACCTTGAATAGTAAGCTGTATCTAACGGATCAGGGGGGCCTAGCAAGGAGGCGCTGAGGTCACAGCTTTCTAAGTGCCCTGAGACTTTCAAGCGGTCCTCACTCTATAAGCCTGAATAATAGCCAATTTTGTTCCGAGTGTTACTTTTGCTCAAAAAGTAACCGAAAACTGAAAACTCCATCCCAGGTGTTTGAGGCCCCTTTTGTACCCGTAAAATTCAGCTCCGGATGCTCCTCTGTGCAAGGGGCGGCGGCGAGCCGCCGTCGGAGGTCGGTGGAGTGGGTGTGGGGGTTAGGATTTAAGGTCCCTAAGCCCTAAACCCTAAACATTAAGTTTTTTCGGCTTCTAGAACCGAGTGGTTCTATGGCCCTATGGATTTCTATGAGGTTTCAATGGAACAGGAAAGAGTTCTATAAGGGATTTAGGGTGTTCTTGAGCTTACACTGCATGTAAGGACCGTATGGTTGTATGTATTTACGAAACCGAACCCCCCCTAAATCTTAAACCTGTAGATCCTAGAAACACATAAGCCCTAAACCCTAAACCCCAAACCCTAAACCCCTAAAACCCTAAAACCCTAAAGCCCTGAACCCTAAACCCTAAACCCTATATCCAAAGGCATCCTCACCCCTGACGTCCGAACAGCCCTAAAGCCCGAAAAATCCCACACCCTTCAGGCTAGGAATCTTCTTGGGTTCAGGGTTTAGGGTTGAGGTGACGCATGTTTGTTATGACGCTTCGTCGGACCGTCAATGAGTCTAGGCTCCTTTCGGTGTCGACCGGGATCTTAAGCTCTAGTAACGGTCAAGGGTGTAGGGTTTAAAACCCACATCAAAAGTTAACCGCGCATAGCCCAAGAAGGCTTGAGCAATGTCTTGTGCTTTTGCAAGTTGCCAGCAGCCCGGGATACTCGCCGCAAGCCAGCCCCAGACTTTGTCAGAACCACCCTGGACCTAAGGTTTAGGGTTCAAGGTTGAGGGTTTGCGGTGCCGCAATCCAGACTTATACCCTGAACCGCACCTGAAGAACACAGGTAGAACTTGAACGTCAACCCAACAGAATCTTAAGGCTGAAGGCGCGGAAATGCTCCCCGTGCGCAGGCCCCAAGGTCCTTGGTGCAGCGACAGATTTCGGTGGACTCACAGGACGTGCTTCGGGCAAAAGCCTAAACCATAAAACCCTGCGCCGAGGGGATTCAGGGTTTGGGGCTGAAAAGTAGGTCTAGAAGTTTAGAGATGAGGTTTTGTGATTTAGAGGTGTTGACCGGTACGATTTTCGAGAACTAAACACAGGTGAGTGGTGATCTTGTGG
Organism: Symbiodinium necroappetens; assembly: GCA_905231915.1. Lineage (NCBI taxonomy): Eukaryota > Dinophyceae > Suessiales > Symbiodiniaceae > Symbiodinium > Symbiodinium necroappetens. The sequence continues at coordinate 15,408 of CAJNJA010088963.1, forward strand.
GGTTTTTCAAACCCAAACCGAACCCTGAACCCCTAAACCCTAAACCCATACCCTAAACCCTAAGCCTTGAACCCTAATCCTAACTACCCAGGCCTCAAGACTAGCCCCTAGATAATCAGGATAAGCTGCATGTTTTGCAACTTTGAGCGAGAAAGCCCCTATAGACACAAAGCCCCTATAAGGCCATGCGCAACTCGGACGGCCTTGAACGTCTCTCTAGAAGACCCTTACAAAGGATTCCAAAGGTTAAACACTCTCCACACCCTTCTATAAATCCACACAAGAGTTTGTTTTCAATATAAACTCTCTCTTCATGAGAAACAGTGTAAAGCCTGCAAAACCCGTATACATCCCTAAGGGACAAGAGGGTTTTATTGAATGAAGCCCTTCTTTCTAAAAACCCCAAACCCTAAACCCCAAACGCTAAACCCCAAATCCCGAACCCTAAACCCTAAGCCCTAAATCCTAAGCCCTAAACCCCAAACCCGAAGCCATCTACACAAGGACAACCTGGGCTACACTCCCCTTAATTAAGGAATATACCTTAAATCTTATTAGGGTTCTAATTATAATTTAAAGCATATTCCTTAATTAAGGGGTTTTGGAGTCCCTGGGAAGGACAACCTGGGCTTCTCTCCCCTATAGATCCCTTTTAGAACCCTTTAAAGGAACCCCTTTAAAAGGAACCCCTTAAACCCTATAACCCCCTATAAACCCCTATAAACCCTATAAAAACCCTTTTGAACCCTATAAGCCCGGAAGGACAACCTGGGCTTCACTCCCCTTAATTCAGGAATATACCTTAAATCTAAAGAAAACAAACCCATAAACCCCTATAAACCCTATAAACCCTAAAAGCCCTAAAGGACAACCTGGGCTACACTCCCCTGGCTTCTGCCGCCTGGGCCGGGCACGCGGACGTGGCTTCCTTTCTGCTGCGGAAAGGCGCCGAGCCGAAGGGGCAAACCGAGGCGCAGGAGCCCTTATTATTATTATTTATTTTTTTAAGGGTTTAGGGTTTAAGGGTTTGGGTTTAGGGTTTAAGGGTTTAGGTTTAGGGGTTAAGGGTTTGGGGTTTAGGGGTTAAGGGTTTGGGGTTTAGGGGTTAAGGGTTTGGGGTTTAAGGGTTTGGGGTTTGGGGTTTAGGGGTTAAGGGTTTGGGGTTTAGGGTTTAAGGGTTTGGGGTTTGGGGTTTGGGGGGTCTTGTTTTCTATCCAAGGTTTCTTTTAAAGAATTGAAGGCTCGTTTTGCCAAAAACAAGCAGGGTTTTTTGGTACAAACCTGTTCTGAGGGTTTTGCAAACGCTGCATTCCCATTTCCCCCTTGCCCCCAAGGGTCTCCCAAAGCACCATGTGCCAGTCTTGGCGCATCCCCTCCCCCCTGGAACTGGGTAGTTCTCTAAATTAATTAGGGTCCCTTTCAGAGTTCCTTTTATAAGGGTGCCGTACTATATTAGGGGACCTAAAGAGGGACCCTGATTTAGAGAACTACCCAACTTGTTCTAGCGACCCCATGTGAGGGAACGGTTGGGAAGTTGGGGATCCGCCCATGTTGACACAGAGTAGGGGCTAGTACAGGGTTCATCGAGAGTTTGGGGTTTAAGGTGATTGGGGGGTTTGAAATTAAGGTTTCGGGTTTGGGTTGCAGAGTTTGAGGAGTCTTCGGGCAGACTGAAGCTCGGTCAGGACCCTCTGGTGCTCGCTGCCACCAACGGCCACGCCAAGGCCGCATGAAGTTCAGCCTGATTCAGGGTTGAGGGTCTAGGATTTAGGGGTTAGGGGTTTAAGGTTTAGGGGTTAGGGGTTTAGGGTTTAGGGTTAGGGGTCTAGGGTTCACAACCCCACAGTGGAAAGCTACGGCCCACCGTGCAAGCCCAGTGTAGGGACTGAGTAACTAGTGCTATTAGTATTTTCTCGCAGTCCCTATCCTTACACGGCGGTAGACCCCAAACTCTTATTGTATTGGGCATTGCAGAAGCCGAAATAACCAGTAACATTCGTTGGGGTTCTTTACCAATTTTGTAATAATTGCACTTGTTCCCCCAAAATCCTATTCTTGCATCCTCGAAGCATCAACCCATGTTCCGTTATTGCAAGCCGTACAGGCTGAAGCATAAAGTTTATCGCTGAACGCTTAGGCTGTACTGCGCTAGAGCCAGACCTCTCCCACCCTGACTGCAACCTCCTGGCAAGCCCGTCTACCAGAATACAAGACCGTTGTTTTAGGGTTTAGGTTTTAGGGTTTAGGGTTTAGGGTTCCAGAGCAGCAAGCGACACCCGAAGCCCCAAACTTAAACCTTGCACTCTCGGGAGGGCTCCGCAAGACCCAAACCGCTAACCCCAAGACTCTACATCCGGTCTCAAAGCTCGTGTATAAACATACGGTAAGACCCACTGAAATGGTCTCAAAGCCCTTATATAAAAATACGGCAAGACCCACGTAAATGCAAGAGATTCGTCAAACTCACATAACTCTTCTCAATGGCCTTACAGAGCCCTTATACACCCCTGGTTCACAAGCAACCGAAAACTCTCTGGTTCTTAGGGAATGGATCCCTATGATAGCCCCTTAAGGTCCCCTTATAGTAGTCCCAAAAACCCCTCCATTCCCTACTAAGAAACAGTCAGAAAATTGAAGGTTGCCGCGGTCCTGCAGCGAGCTGGAGCACGGCTGGATGCTGTGGCGTAGAAGTTAACACCCCGAAGCCTGGGGTGTCGAGGATTTACCCATAGGCTCCATAGTAGTTCTTTTTGAGGATCCCGTAAGGTAACCCCAAAAAGGAACTACTATGGAGCCTATGGGTACCGTAGGGTTTGGGGTTTGGGATGTATGGTTGACGGTTTGAGCTATACAGCTGCAGGGTTGTAGAGTTTCAGGTTTCGGGTTTTGGGGGGTTCTAAACAGGCTTCTACAAACAATTTAAGAAAAGCTCGGGTGGAATCAGACAGTAACCCTAAACCCTCAACCCTAAACTCTAAACCCTAAACCCTAAACCCCAAACCCTGAATCATACAAGGGTTCCAAAGAGAGGCCAGAAAGACTTCAGGATTGAAATACAAACTCTCGGGCCACTCCAAGCCCCGAAGCGATCAGGTAGCTGAAGTAGATGCCTGGAAAGCCAGTAGTCTGTATTTAGGGGCTACTTTGAGCCAAGTATGGGCTACTTTGGCGTATGGTGGTCTGTTATTTTGGGCTACTGGGCTGTTCAGATACAGCTACAGCGACCTTGTCGGCAACCCTGTGCAGGAACCTCCCGTGATACAACCTCTGACCCCTCACCTGAAGCCTTCCTCCCCCAAACCCCAAACCCCTCAACCCTAAACCCTCAACCCTAAACCTAAACCCCCAAACCCTAAACCCTAAAGCCCCAAACCCTCAACCCTAAAGCCTCAACTCTCAACCCTAAACCCTAAACCTCTGACCCTCAAGAAGCCTTTCTAGCTCCCTCAGAGGCCCCCTATAAGAGTTCCGTTGTAAGAGCTTGCACGACCCGAAGCCCTAAACCCTAAACCTTATGCCCTCCACCCTAGACCCTCGACCTTTGAAGCCCTGAAACTTAAACCCTAGACCTTTGAAGCCCTTAAACCCTGGACCTTTGAAGCCCTTGCAGCCCTCATAAAGCCCCTAAGCCCTAGACCTTTGAAGCCCTTAAAGCCCTTATAAAGCCCCCGTCTTCTCCACCCAGGACCAAGATGCCGAGGCCCCCCAGACGGGGCTTCCCATGTGGGCGCAGGCCGCGCCGAATGCGAGGTGGCGCCGGGAAAGAGGGGGGGGGGGTTTAGGGTTTAGGGTTTAGGGTTTGGGGTTTGGGGTTTAGGGTCTGGGGTTTGGGGTTTAGGGTTTAGGGTTTAGGGGGGACGACGGAAATGAACTCTTTAGGGGTTTAGGTTTTTAAAATTTTAGGTTCTTTGAGTGCAGGAAGACGGGGCTTAGGGCTTCAAGCTTTTAGGGCTGGGGGTTTTGGACTTCGGAAATGAGGGGCTTGGGGTTTAGAGGGTTGAGCTCGAGATTTAGGGCTGAGGGCTTTGGTTTAGGTTTCAGGTTTAGGATTTAGGGTTTAGAGCTTGGGGGGTTGTAGGAGTTTATGATCAGAGGAGGCGCGCCTCCCAGAAGCCAAGGCTGCACGTCGATTCTTCTTCTGGGCTCGCTAGTCCACGTTGGGGCGGTCTGAATTCGGGTGCACGTTGGTCAGGGTTTAGGGCGTCTCCCCCCTCCGACTTAAACCCCAAAGCCCTAAATCCTAAACCCTAAAGCCTAGAAGCCTAAAGCCCTAAACCCCTAAATCCTAAAACCCTAAAGCCTAAAAAGCCTAAAGCCCTNNCCTAAACCCCCTAAAGCCCCTAAACCTCCGATCCATGAATCCCTGAAGTTCCTGATCTGCACAGTATTCGCCGCCGCATTCTGCCAGAGATCGAATCCCATCATGTTCAGAAGCTTCCATGTCCAAGTTTAGGGTTTAGGGTTTTAGGGTTAGCACACGGAACACCCCCGACTCCTCTACCTTCAGCCCCAAAGTAGGCCCGAAAGCGCCAAGGCACTCAAGCTCCAAACCTCCTGCTGCACGAGTCCGCCCCAAGAGAAGCCCCTAAACCCTAAACC
>CAJNJA010088974.1:586-20005 GCA_905231915.1 Symbiodinium necroappetens
TGCTTCTACTACTACTGCTACTGCTACGTCGTGCCTAAAAACTGACAGGCCACCGGTCGAACGGCCAGGCTTGAGTTTCTGTAGCAATGAGCCGGCACGACGGCCACCACCGTCAGAATCAAGTCCAATGCTAGCACAACAACCGGAAGCAACTCACCATTACCGCACAACTAAATTAATCTCTTCAACATATTCAACACGGCCAGGCAACCCATACCAACTGCTGCACATTGTACCCCCTACACGGAAGGCTGCCTGATTGTCCCCCCTACACGGAAGGCTGCCTGCTCGGAGCTGGCCTGCAAAGCTGCAGATTGGCGCTGGACACCCTGCGCCTCCACTCAGCCACCAGGGTGCTCTGCCTTCTGCCATCTTCTCTAGTTGGCCCTGCGCCTCAGACCTCTCCTGCGTGAAGACCTGATGCTGGCGCCGGAGAGCTGCCTCATTCTCGATTGAGTCAAGGTGTTTTGGTGTCTGCGGCATATTATATAGCGTTTTGCAAGTGACATCGTTTCACCTAGACGAAGCTTTGCCTCAGTCCTCCCGGCTAAGAAAAGAGCACAGAAGGATCGATGCCCCATGGCCAAGAACGGGCTGGGGCACCAGGCCTTCATTTCCAGGACCGCGCGCTCGGCCTCGGTAGCCACGATGGCTCGAGGAACCTACCGTGGCCTACAGGCTGTCGCACCGAAACCGAGTCCTTTCGAGCGTGCCAAGGCACCCCAAGCACTCACCCGCACACGAGATTTTAATCATTGTGCCCACATCGTCTTTGCCTCCTCGGCTCGCTGGCGATCTCGTAGATCCAAGCCTGTACTCTGCAAAGGCAGCTACCCCCCCCCCTGCCCCGCCAACACCGACACGGACGACATTTAGCTGCTGTTGTTGGTATGGCATTACATTACATGCAACTTGCAGCGTTGCGCCGCTGTCCTCCAGACCGCAGGGCAGCCAGTTCATGCTCGGCATTGATGCACCTGCACATTGGTTTGTTGTTCCGCGTGCGGTTATGCAGTAGATTCTGTCAAGCGTTTATTGTGTGAAGTCTGTGGAATAATTGCAAGCAACCTTTCACGGCTCACAGCTGCAGTGCCATCTGCCTGGCCTGTCTCGCCAAGCCTAGCAAAGTGGTTGTTTTGATCTTTTGCCTCGTCTGATTTGACTCTACTGGGTGTTTGTACACACAAGTGCTGGTCTGTCGGTCGGAATGCGGAGTTTCAGTTCGGTGTCGCCAGAGCTACTCCAGCTTTGTCTTGGAGACAGTTGGACTTCTGCTTCACGAGGTTTCAGCATTAATGAATCGTAGGTCAGTTGGGGTTCGGTTGGGCCGTGTCGCTAGAAGGCACTCGGGAACTCAGGAGCAGAGTTCAACACCAACTGGACGCCCAAAAGGGTGCGTTCCTTCCTGCCCCGCTTAGGGAAAGCCTGTAACACTGAACAGGATCAAAGCCGCTGGGCACGCTGCTCGTGATGTAACGCGCGACCAAGCATCAAACAAGACTCCAACCTTGCAGAATTGCCAATTGAATTCTCACAGTGCAAGAGAAGGTTGAGTGCTGCCGAATGCTCTCTAATGTCGTTGTCCTGGTGGAAAATAGGAGTAGTGTGTGATGCAGTCAGGAAAGCAGCAGGCCATCTTCGACCTTCGAGTAGTCAAGCGCAATTCTCAGTGCCAGACCCGATCTCTGGCCTGTGCCGTGCCGTGTGGGCTTTCAATCAGAACAGCCAACCGCGAGCTTCCGTTCTGGAATTCCGTGAAAAATGATCCTATTGTCCTATTGACTAGGCCGGCTGCAGTTGCAGGGCCATTGCCTTCATCCGCGTGTTGAGCTGCTTTGTTTTCGCCCTCAGGCGTAGCCTGATGCAGCGCTGAAGCGTAGCGGTGCAGCAGCACTGGCTGGTGTGGCAAAGGCTGTGCTGCGGAGACTCGAAGGCACAATTTGCTGGGCCGCAAACTCGAAGTCTGTATCCTTCTTAATGCTCGAGTGCAGTTGAGCGAAGCGGGCCTCACAGGCACGAGCGACATTGAAAACCAATGGATCCAAGACCTGAAAGGCACTTAAAGGCACAAGACATGTGCCAGGAAGCTTTCGGGGTGTTGCCTTAGCCCCCCCCTAACGCGCCACTGGCTTGTCTTCGACATGTTCAACCATCTGTGGTGCTTGACACGTCTGCTGGTGCTCAATGATACATTGGCTGTTAGCTGGAGGAATGTCGCTGATGTCTGCTGCTTCAGCATCTGCCAAGATTCGGATCACCTCACGCCTCCTTGAGCATCTCCCGGGCTCAGCTTCTATTTCCCGCTTGATGCAAAAACAAACTCTGAAGATGAAAGTCATCACAAGACAAAGCCCCTCATTGCGCTGAAGGGCCTGCAGCGGCTTGCATCTCGCTCGGTTTGCACAGCAGCATACACGACAGAGCTGGTAGAGCCTCCTCTTCCTGCAACTGAAGCCTTAAGCCTGCCGAGCAGGGATTCGATACTCAGAGCAAGTGCAGAGGACGCAGCGATTATCATTCTTCATGGTTTGCGCCCAGCTCTGGCAGTCCAACATGCCTCGGTTCTCGCCGGTCATGGCTCGCAGGCGGCTTTCCAAGCATTGGGAATATGCCTCAGGCAGAACATGTCGAAGTTTGGTTGCTTTCGGTCAGAATTATAAGCTAACATTTTACAATGCAGTCCAGGCCACAAGAAGTGCCTTCTTCTCGGAGGGAGGAGAACCTGACGGGAAGAAGGGTTAAGGGGTCCGACTCCGGTCCCAAGAAGGCCCTGGGGTCAAGGCCAGACTGACTTGATGCCACACTGGTCGTGAGCGGCTCCTCCAAGGAAGGATAATGCCCCCATCGTGACAGTGCAGCAATCGGCTGCCCTCTTCTGCCAGGTCCTGTCCAGTCACAGGCTCCAGGCTCTGGAACTCTCGATGGAGGGCCTGATGGAAACATCTGCTAAGCCGCTGTGGTCATTGTCAGATCTCTCGCGTGCGTCTGTTACCTGCCCCAGGCTCTTTTCACCGACATGCTAATTAATTGCAGCTCTGCTGCCCGGCGTATTGGCGAGGTGAACGTCCAGTCTTCGCCTGTGCCTGATCTTCACTTGTGCCAATCCTAAGTACTTTGATTCGGGTCTACTACTTAACTAGGGGATTTTGGAAGGTCCGAGTTATTTGCATCTCAACCAGATTGTACACCCTGGCACATGGAGAACGCGCAAAGCTTGGCACCAGCACCGAATCATGAAGGAAGACGACTCTCAGGATTCTCACGCTTCACTGCACTTCTGAATTATGCTGTCCCACACGCAAGCGTTCTTTGCAACACGCATGCCTGCTTACTATTTCAACGGCAAAGATTGAGAAAACACTTCCACGTGAATGCCGTCCGTAAAGGCTATCCACGCAGCATCCAAACTGTGCCACCATCCATGTCACTGTGCGAGCTGCACATGACAGCAAAAGAGCATGTCAAGCCATCTGTGCTGTGGCGCGCCTACAGTCGTTTCGTCCAAGCTTTGGGTGGACCTCGCGTGTGGCGAAAAATCTTCGCTGCAGCCCAGCTGTCCAGCTGTTTGGCTCTCACCGCATGCCTTGACCCAGGCTTGAAATCTGCGAGGCGGCGGGAACCACCTGCGAAAAGACTTACGAGTGTGCACAAGAAAGGCCAGCCGAACCCTACCTGGGCTACAGCAAGATGGCGGCCGACCATGACAAGCCCTTATCACTTGTCTCTGCTTGCGCCAATGCCTGGAGTCCGCTCCATCGCATCCAATTTTGCCTTGGACTGGGGGATGTATTGTGCTTGCACAGCGAGTATCGTCCGATTGGCTTGCACAGATTCTAGACTGGTTGGGCAGCTGGGACGACAACCTGTGAGAACATCTGCGCGAGCATTCTAGGCTTGCCCGCCTTAGTATATGAGGCAGGAACAGAAACTATCAACAACATCTTTCCTTCACACACAGAACATGTGTCTGAGTGCTGACATGCCATGTTGACAACAAGCAGATGCTGTGTGGCCAGCTGCCTGTGAAAATCTGGTCAGACCATCTGTGCGTGTGCGCGGGGTCGAAAAAACTAAGATCTGCAGCAAACTGTTACCACGAAGATTGGCTGTGAGGAGCTCTCCAACGCAGCTTGTCTCCTTCCTTGAAGTGGCTACACTGTGTCCAATGAACCCAGTTGCAAGCACGTTCGGAGCATAACAGGTCTTCCAACACAGGTCTTCCAACGCATGACAGCTGCCACGCCACAATAGGAGCGGAACAACTTGCAAAGCGATTTTTCTGGCTTTCTGGAGCTCCCGAAGCCACATCCAGGCCTACGCACCCATCATGGTGTCTGCCTGCTTTGGGTTCAAGGGCTCTGTCCGTTTTGATCCTGGGGAGGCAACTACGGTAGGATGGGCAGACACCACAAGAGGCACCCATTTGCAGCGCTAGGTGGTGCGAAAATGCAATAGAAACGGTTTGAAGCCTACTGGTATTGAGTGTGGCACTGGCGCAGTCATTGAGCAACAAGACTTTGTCCGGGAACTTTGTTTACAAGCTTCGGGGTAAGAATACTACGTGAGAAGCAGCTCATCTGCAGGCCATCCAGCTGACCGGTCATCCTGCTGCAAGTCTTCGAACAGCCGCAAATAAGTAACACAGTGATCGGGATGAGTTTCTCCCAGCCTCGAAGCTATCGCTTCTTCTCCTTCTTGGCCTGAGCGTAACGGGAGAACATACTGGGATCGTCTGCGCCGCTGTACAGAGGAAAATTGCTTTTTCCAACAACCTCGTCGATCTGTCGAGGAAGGAAATAAGCCCCGAACCTTCTTGTCTTTGTCCTTTTCCTTAGCTTTCTCCACGTCTTTCTCCTTCTCCTTCGCCTACTTCGACGAGCTGGACAGAGAAATACATTCCACACAGATCACAAAAGCCAGCTGGCGTCAGTACCTTGTCTTTCTTGTCCTTCTTCCCCTTTTTGTCCTTCTCTTTGTCCTTGTCTTTTTCCTTTTCTTTCTCTTTCTCTTTCGCCTTCTCCTTCTCCTTCTTTTCCTTCTCCTTCTTGTCCTTCTTCTCTTTTTTGTCTATCTCCTCCCGATGACTATGGGGGAAGCAGCGATACTATGCATGACCCCGTCCCTGCAGGGCCTTCCGCTTTCGGCTCCGACTGCGGCTGCTGCGACCTGCTCTGCTGAAACTGTGCCCTCCTGTTTCTGCCAACCAACATTGACGACTAAGTAAGAGTATCACGCAAGAGTTTCAGAAGACTGCCGAATTGAGCTGGAAACACCAGCGAAGATCATCCCGTAGCCGAACAGTGATCTACGACGATCCAGGAGAAAGCCTAGAACCAGCAATCTTGTGAGTTCTGGGGCGCATGCTGTGTCTGCGGCTGTCACTTCGACCTCAGCCGATTGATGCGCTGCAGCCGTCTCCTACTCCGGGCACAGATTCGAGTTGATTTTGTGGAGTGGTCTCAACATATGGCGTCGCAATCTACGAGACAATGAGAGTCGATGCTACGTCGCCTCCTGGCGTGCTTCTTCAGTGCAAGAAAGCACGGTCGGAACAAAGGAGCCAGCGTAATGCATTTTCCTCTTCTTGCGAAATGCGTCTCGAGACGACGTCTCATCCCTGCAAAGGCTCCCTCAGGTCTGTGCTGCGGCTGTAGCTGTAGCTATAGCTTCGGCTTGAAGGCCTCAGTCCCCAACAAGGCAAAGACAGGCGAGCTGCACTGGATACGACTCTTCTCTTGAGTCTTGGCTGCTCACCGGCCGTTGGCTGGAGCTGGTGCACCTGGGAGGGAAGGTGGGAAGAGCTCGGATCCAGAGAGGCTTCCATACCGAGCATCCCGGCCATATGGACCTGGTCTTCTTGCAGCTAGCACAGTTTGCACTTAGCTGTTTCTACGTGAGAATCTGCATCTTCCGAGTGATCCAATCAAGCAGCTCTTAAGTGGGATTCTGATAGCCAGCTTGTACATGGACTAGCAGGTAGCTCGAAGGCATGGCTCCAGGGAGCCTCCAGCAGCTGGCGGCGCATAGGGACCTGCCAGATCTGGCGGAAGCGCTGGGGAAATCAATTCTTGCCAGCGTGGGAAAGAGTCACAGTGATGACGTCTTAAAACTCGGTCTTTGCCACATGCGTGCGTGTCCTCGCTCGCTCGTCAAGTCTGCGGCTTATCACCACATCTTCTGCTGCGTCCTATCTAGCCGGGCAAAGGAAAGTCCTTGAAAGCGTTGCGGTCGATGAAGCCAGGCATTGGAATAGCGGGGCAGCGGCTGCAAAGGGCCAGCTGCTCACCGCCCAATGGAAAATTGGGGCAACGCTTTTCGTGCCCTGAGCAACTTTCAGCACGTGGTTAGGACTTCAGCTGCACTTCAGCCGTCGGCCCCTCCAACGCCCGAACCGTGGCCCTTGTGTGTCAGGCGAAGGTCGGCATGGGCTTGTACTTAATCTTTGTTGGGTCTCTCACTCCTGTTCTCTGGAAGCGATCTTCCTCATAGTCGCTGTAGCCGCCCTCAAAGAATACAACCTGAAGGAAGTTACTTGCATCACGAGCTGTAGTAGCTAGAGAGCCCTTCTTAAGCTAACAGCCCAGCAACTTGAGAGTCACCTTCGTAGGCGATGATGTGAGTGGCGATGCGATCCAGGAACCAGCGATCGTGGCTTACGCAGAGGACGGTGCCTGCGAAATTCTCGATGGCCGTCTCTAGCGCCCTCAAGGTTTCCACGTCCAGATCGTTCGATGGCTCATCCAACATTAAGCAGTTGCCACCCAGTCGCAGTGTTCGAGCGAGCTGCAGACGATTTCGCTCCCCACCACTGAGGGATGAGACCGTGCGCTGCTGGATCTTCCCCCTGAAATTGAACCAGGAGCAGTACGCCCGGCTGTTCACCTCCCGGCCGCCAATATCGATGGCATCCAAGCCATCCGTGAGCTCCTCGAAGACGGTCGCATCACCATCCAGATCATCGCGCATTTGTTCAACATACATGGGTGCCACAGTCTCTCCGATCAGCAGCTCACCACCGTCAGGCTGCTCCTCGAGAAAACAGCAGGACAACCGGAGACCAGTTTGGTTCAGGAGAAGTCAAACGAAGCATTGCCCAGCTGATTATGTTCCTGCCTTGCCCATGATCATCTTGAAGAGTGTGGTCTTGCCTGCACCATTGGGACCGATGATACCAACCACAGCACCTGGCGGTATCCTGAGTTGCAGGTGCGCGGTGACTTGGGTTATGGTTGACCCGAGAGCGCACGACGTGCCACTGCCGAGGTGCTCGAAGCTGGCTTCGTTGATTAGGAGCCGGTCGCCGTAGCCCTTCCAGGACTCAAAGGTCCAGCAAGAAATTCAGAATGCATCCGGTCCTTTGAAAGGTTCTTGGCGGTGATCACCGGCTCGTTGGCCTTCTCAGCACAGGACCCACAAAGTGTCAGAAAGCCGGGTACAGACAAATGCTCAGCTCGTCTACACTGTTGCCGTCGGGCGTCTAAGCGGGGACCGGGAGTGATCACGATCGAGTCGAGCTCACTGCTCCGGTTGAAGGCACTCGCCTCAGCTTGACGCGACAAGATTGTTTCTGTGGCTGCAGGACGCGGTGATCAGAAAGAATATTGATGCCCGTGTCTGCGAGCACAATCCAACACTGGCATCAAGATGCAAGTGAACTATACACCCAACGCGCAATCACGCAACCCAAACCCTAACCCATAACTTGAGCTCACAATGGGTTGTTGCCTGCTGCTCCAGATCTTCGAATCTTCCTGGGCAAAGCGACTGGGTTCAATGAACGTCCCCGGCAGGCTGGAGAAAACGCGCGGCATTGTGCAACCTTTGATCAAGATTCGCTGGCGAGCCTTTCCCTTTTTCTGCCTGTCAGATGCAACTGTCAAACATGACTACGAGTCTTGCTGCACGACGATTCCCCACACGCGCAAGTATTCCAAGATGCGGAATCAGCAATGCATGACCGACAAACCAGCTGTTATCCTGCCTTCCGCTTCGTCGCGCATTGATGAACTCTAGCTCCTCAAGGCCGCGAAAATGAGCAATTTGCGATCGAAATGAAGGGCTAGCATCGTCCCAATCCGATGGGAGCCTTGGCCATCTGGCTTTCCAGTGTGGCCTTCCGCTTCTGCTCGGATTCCAGCCGTTTCGCCTGGCATCGGGAAGTCTGCTTCACGCCTACCCCTTCCCGATTCTGCACGGGGCACGTGTAAACGTCTATACTGTTCATCAAACGACTTTGCTGGCGGCTGCCTTGTGCTCCAGCCATCCAGAGTAGTTTCCCTGGAACGGAATTCCCTTTCCCTGATCCAATTCGAGAATCCTCGGCTCAGACCACCGTTCTGGTTGGCAGATTTCCGCTCCATTATTCTGATATCGCATTGGGTCCCAGCGGCCACCCAGCAACGTTGTCCAGGAAATACCGGTCGTGCGTGATGGCGACGACGGTCCCCTGCCAAAGCAGCTGCTTCTAGTCGCATAGATCTCGGGCCCATGTGTGTTGGATGGAGCCGGCAACAGTTCCCGTCAGTCAACACATGCAGCGGTGGGAATGCGACAAAGCCCGATGAGATGTGTCCTGCGTGGGCCATGCACACCACTTTCCAGGCCAGTGATGTGTAAATGCATACCTTACACCTACATACGTTGGCTGGGTTCGGAGGTGCAAATCTCCCTTTTCCCTCTAACCCCCAAAAAGAGTAGCCGCCCCACCCCCCTTTGGCCGTCGAGGAAGCACTGAGCAAAAATCACGGCGTCTGCGATGGCTGTGCTGGTTTCTGCTGAAATAAGATCCCAGTGTACAACACCTTGCCACTACAGCTGCGCATGCAGGAAACTGGTTTCCTTGCCACGTGTGGGGTCGGTGGCGCTTTTAAATCGGGCAGCGCCCACCCCTGGGCCATCGCCTTGTTGCGTAGCCCAGCGGCGCACAGCTTGCAAGCCTTTCTTTTGCAAACAGGGCGGAGACGACCCTGCATCATCGGATCTCCCTTTGTTCACTGTGGACCATGCGGGACCTCGCCCGGAGCCAAACACTGAAAATGCTCTCTGGCCATGCCGCACGGAATGGCGAGTTTCGGCGCACCCGGAACCTTGCTATAGGCCGAACGGTTTTGCCGCCGACCCTTCATCATCGGACCCCCGTTGCTTCTTGGGTGCCTTCACAGGGTTTTAGTGTTTCCAGACAGGCCATGCAAGGAAAGCACGTTGCACGCCGAGTGCGCCGCACCGTTCCGTTGACCGGGACGGCGCTCGCGCTCCGCTCGCCATCCGAGATGTCCTTGCACACCGCCACGTCTATACGGCATTGCCCGCCCTGGGCGCAGCCCCTAAATAGGATGGGCAGGTAGGCAAGCAGATAGATAAATACAGGCAAATAGATCGATGGGTGGGTGGGGTTGGGGTCGGGATTGTGGTGGGTGGGTGGGTGGGTGGGTAAGCAGGTAAGCGTAGGTAAATAGGTAGGGTAGGTAGGTCGGTCGGTAGGTAGCCAGGTCGGTAGGCAGGCAGGTTGGTGAGCAGGTAGGAGGGTGTTCACATCGCAACCACTACGTTGTACATACAGTTCTATATACACATGTATATCTCTAGCTAGCTGCTGTAGATCTCCTGTTTGCTCATTCAATCATTCATTCATTTATTCATTTATTCATTCATTCATTTATTCACTCAGTCAGCCAGTCGGTCATTCGTTCATTCATGCATCCATCCCATTCCATTCCCTTCCCTTCCCTCCTTCACACCTATTCATTCATTCATTCTCTCATCCCTCCGTCCATCCTTTTGCCTCCAGCCTGGCTAGGATGAACCTACGATGCAGTCTGATCCATTCATTCATTCGTTCCTTCGATTGTTGATCCGTCATCACAATTGGCGACGCACAGTCGACAGCAAGGCACGATGCAAAAGACCATGAGGCTCGGCCACTCTGCGGCGAAGTCACTGGGCATGTGTCGCGCAGACACATAAGCACAAGGAGGACTGGGGCATGCAGCACGCCAATTGAAGGTCAGCATGCCCGACAGGCCGTAGCGATCCGTAGGGCGTGTGTTCCTGTGGTCCCGAGTGGTCAGCCGACAGCCGTCGCACTTATACGCTCATGGCCAAGCGCAACCAGATTCCGAGAATGACATCAACAGACCTAGGATGCCTAATTGGTTAAGATCATGCCTTCATCTTCGTGCCGCGCGCAAATCACCGCTGCGTCGGGCCGGCCGGGCTGCGGGCACGAGTCTCTTTCCCGGAAAACACAAAGGCTTGTCGGCCTGTCCCTCTTGCAAGATTTTCGGGAGGCTACGCCCAACAAAAGTGTTCGTTGTGTCGTGCGCCATCCGCAGAACCAGCAGGCAGTCCGCAAAAAGTCGTGACAAGTTCAGCGCATCGAAAATGTCGACTTTAAACTCATGCTCGGCTCATGCTGATCCCGCTGGCTGCTTTGTCTCTCGACTAATCATGACCAATCACACGAGACCGGGTCTTCGCAGCTGCCTGGAACTCTGCCAGGAAGCGCTCCAGCCAAGCGACGCTTTGCGCGTCTAAATGGTTCGTGGGCTCGTCGAGCATGAGGATGTCGGGATTCGACCTTTCGGCATCGCAATTTCGTGGTGCACTCAAGCTGGCTAGCCTCTGAGCCACAGACAAGAGCAGGCGGCAAATCGCCACACGGCGAAGCTCTCCTCCACTCAGCGTTGCGATCTTCGCATCTCGCGGGGGGCAGTTCAGCGCAGCCATGGCCTAAACAGAGAAAGAAAAGAAGTCATCAATACTCAGAAGTAGGTTCCAAGGGCAAGGTGCACTCGTGCCTCATCAAGCTTCTGATCTATTTCCCAACCGTTGCAGGCGTCGATCTTGGACTGGATGGTTTCCATCTTTTGCATGAGGGCATCGACGTCAGCATCGGGATCCGTCATCTGCATGCTCACATCCTCGAACTCCTTGACCATGGCCTTTATGTGGTCTACCGCCGGCTCCAAGTTTGCAATCACTGTCTCTTCTTTGAGAACAGGTTCCTGAGCCAAGTAGCCTACCTGTATAGCCTCATCACGCTCAAGCTTGCCAAGGAATTCGTCGTCCTCACCTGCCAAGATTCGCATCACCGTGCTCTTTCCTGCCCCGTTCTTGCCCAGAATGCCGATCTTCGCGCCCATGTACATGCCCAGCGAGACATCTTTCAAGATGTAACTCCCATCTAGGGACTTCTTGTCCACGTTGCTCATGGAGAGGATAATGTCACGTGTCTCCTGGTCGTAAGCATCCGGAGCAGCACTGTCTGACTTTGGTATTGGAATGCCGGACGTTTTCCCTCCCTTCTTCTGCGATTTCCTTTGCTGGCAAGCCGGCGCTGAAAGCAGACGGTTTTTTAAGCTTTTCTATCAGCAGTTCAAGCAGAAGCTTCAAGCACCTCCAAAAAGCCCAGTCCCACTTGCAAGCGAAACTCTTGCTCTTCGCTTGCCGCTGTGTTCGCTGACCACGCCGCGCAAAGGCCCGGGCCTGCAGCCACCCGGCTACGGCGGCTACCACTAGCTGCATTCAGTGCTGCTGAAACACCCCCGCAGCAGCGCCCAAGGCAGCCAGTGCTGGGACCGCGCCGATCCTGGAAGTCAGAGAATGGTTTCTTCCCGTCTTCACTCTGAAGGCATGAAGCTTACTCGCGAACAGTCTGCTGCACCGTTCGCTTACTTCAATGCAACGTGCTTGCTCGACCCATCCAGCGACCAGAGTGTCCAGGGAAACGAAACTGTGTACGATCGCCGCCTGTGCCTGCAGACACAGCACCCATGCTCCGAGCGGGTCCTTCCGCCAGCCTCGGCGCACCTTTGGGCAAGAACGAAGTGCCAAAACAGAATGAACTTCTTCTCTTTTTTGGCGGACATCCACTGTCCCTTTCCAGAGCCTGCTGAGCCTCAGCTCACTGCTCGGTGCGCTGCCGGCCGTACGCGGCTGCGGTGCCGGTACAACGAAGGCAAAGGCCGTAGCCGCCGTGGCCGCCATGGCGCGCTCGAGAGCAAGGGGGAGTTTTCTCTCGAACTTCAGAAGTGTTGTGACAATAGGGGCTTCAATTCTCTTCGACACGTACGAGTATCAACCACAGTGCAGACTGCATGGCGCCCTGCCTGGATAGCCCGGAGGCCCATAGTAACCAGGTGGTGCATGCGGATATCCTGTGCCACATCAGCTTCACGGCTTCACACGCAGTAGCCCACAGTTGCTCTGGGGGGTACAGGTTGCCAGTTGCCACAACATCTGGAAAGGCGCGACCCATTACTGCTCTGAAGCCCCGAAGCTCTGTGGAGCGATTGTCTGCCTGGAGGTGGCACCATGTGAGGCGGCGGGTAGCCATGCCTCTTTCCAGGCAAGGGCCGACTCGCAGCTGCACCAAGTTACACGCATTTCCACATCAACTTTGCTTAGGCGACAGTTTCGAGAGGCAGATCCGGAACATAAAATTATATAAAATTACAGTCTCGGTTCCATGCGGGCCAAAAGGTGGCGGCGCTCCATGCGGCCTCGCAGCGACAAGTCCAAAACAAGACGATCCTCAAATTCAGGGCCACTGCCGTCCCTTGGAGCTTTGACCCTGACGGAAATGCGAAGGGATGCCCCGGCGGCCCGTGTGGCCTGAGCTCCACTGATGCGGCGCTGGACTCGAACTTTAGGTGCTGGTGTGGCTTTAACTTGCTGCGCGAGCCCAGGATTGGTTCTCACTGGCCGAGCTTTGATGTCCGAGAAGCCTGGTCCCTTACGAAACAAAGAACCATGGCGCAGAACATGCAGAATGCCGTACATTCCAGCTGTTCGTGTCTCTGATTCGGTTTTTATACCACTCATCTAATCCACTATTCTGGTAGATAGGTCCCATAAACAAATGCTCGAGGGCTCGCACGGGTAGCCGAAGGGCGGCACATGCCCTGGAAATGGCACCTCGGTTTGTTTCCGTGCCATGCCATGACAACCTCTGACATCCTCTGACTGCAACCGCCTTCTGAGCCCACTGCTCCGGGAGGAGGCATGTGGACCGGCATTGGCCTGACGGACAAAGGTGCTGTCATGCCACGTCACGCCATGTCACGCCTCTATGAAAGGACCACGGGTATTACACAGCCACATACTCTGCTCATCTCAGCTGCCAACGGTGGCGGAGCTGCCTTCAGGGGGAACCGTCTCGTAACTCATGACCTTCTGCTCTTTACACTCTTTTTTGCACGCCTCCAATAATACCCGGAAACTGCTCCAGAACACAAACAGAAAGTACTCACACCCTGAAACATTCTCTGCATCTTGCTGCTGCTGCCACTCCCCTCTCTAACCTGCCAGAATGAATGCACGTCTACGTGTTGCACGGCAGCGGCTGTCACAAGACTGCACGCCGGCGAACCTATACTGGCTGGGGGAATGGAAGATTGCCCGACTGTGCCCGACTGCTCCTTGTAGTGATGTGGCTCCCCTTGAAGCTGTTGCACCATGCTGTGTGATGTGGCTATCTGCAATATGTGGCAGGAATAAAAGGTATTCCGTTACCAAGAATGCGACAACATTCTCGACAGCAAGGGTGCGAGTGTAGGGGCTCTTTGTGTTTTATCCCCATCTCACAGCAGCGCATCTCTCAAATGGAGCCGGCCCTGCTATGGTTGCACACTCTCGTGGCTCCACATGCCCACGTGTCTCGCTCGATTGCGGCCCCCGAGGCAAACAAAAAAGAACAGGGAACTTCAAGTTCCATGTTGTTTATTGTAAGTGACCGCTGTCTCGCATTTTGCAAACGCCCCTGACACCCTGATGTCTGCCCCAGCAGGCCAGGGCGCGACACGTCCTAGCAAAAGCAGCAAGACATGCGCCGTCAAAGAGTCGACGGCTCCTTCGTCCGAAGCGCAATGTCGACTTCCAAGCAGGTTCATGAGGAATATGTAGGAATACTGCCTAATCCTTATGAGGCATGCCTAATTACATGTGGCCAGAGAACCTGAACCAGAGATGTTATACAGTTTGTTGTTCAGCAATCCATAGCCCAAAACGGCACGTGTAGCATTGCATCGTCGCTCATGAATTCAAGAGCTGCAGTAGCGCTAGGATTGGAATCTGACCTGTTGCCTCTCCCATTGCCTGAATCATGCTCAAACCGCCCGTTTCTCGCCCCCAACCTTCGCCTCACGGATCCGGGAGAGCACCACAGAGGAGGGATTTCGAGTGCCCCGAAGGTCCTGGAGCAAGGCCCAAACTCTTTTCGCGCCATGCCTGCATGTGGCAACCGGGACCAAACCGCACTGAGGACCAATCCCCCTTGCCAAGTACCAGGGCAATGACGTAGGGCGGACAGGCCTTGCTGCAGAAGTCAAGGAAACGGTGACAGGCAAAGAAACTCTTGGGGACGGGCCCGGAGTTGTGCTTCTGCGCCTGACGCACCGGCGGTCTTCAGCTTTGGCAGATGCTCACAACCGGACAATCAGGACAGGCCCGCTCTCATCTAGATCGTTGTATTCAACAAAAGCATCGATGTCAGTCGCCTCGTGAACATGACGGTTGTCTTATGGAAACCGCGACACATCAAGCTGGATCTTCCATCTGCTGGGGCTGCGTGAAGGTCATCACCGAGAGCCGCTCACTGGGCATGGATGGCATCATCCCCATAGAGGCAAGGTCTGCCCGACGGGAGCCAATGCATTGCCAATGCAGAAAGGTGTGAGATCTGATGAAACGTGCCGGAGGTGCTGATGCTTCCAGTTCCACCGGCCCTGACATCCTTTATTTTTGCCTCAGCCGCCCAATCACTGTCTAATCTCGCGTGCCGTACTAAGCCAAGCTTCATCAAAAACCGTGTGTATTGAGCTGTTCGGCCTATGAGCTTAGCTCGGGCGGAGATAGAGTCAATCGGAAGCACGCCTTTCCATCACATGCCATGGCCGCAAATCTTGAGTGCTGCGCCAGGAGGGCAGCTGAAGGATCGAAAGCACCTGTGATCTGACTGAGCTTGTGAGAACTGACGTCGCAACAAGTAGGCTGGCAAAGGAAAGGCCGCTTCGCCAAACGATCAATGTCAACGGAGCCCAAACTCGACGAGAAAGCTTAGGGACCCTCCCAGCTGCATCATCAGGTTTCATGTCATACATGCCACAATGCCTATCACATCGCCGCTGCTCAGGACAGTCCGCTTCACGGTGGGCGAACAGCTCCGGAGCGCTTGTGCCTTTGTCCAGACAAGTGCAGCCAACCAAGGATGCTCAAGCAGGGAACATGGGATATTGGCTACCAAGTGCCCAGCGGCTACTTCGTTTACACCGTTTGCCTTGATGTAGCCATTTACCTCTGAGCCTGAGCAATTGATTGGCCATTGAGGGTTGCGGAGGCACGACTGAAAGTGACAAAGTCCGACACTGCTTGGCAAGCCCATGGGCCGCGACCTCGAGCATGATAAAGACGAGTAGAAGTGCCGCCATCAATGCTTGCGAATCTGAGAACCGGACGCCGTTCGGCCACGCTGCGGCTTGTCTTCCACTCGCGCATCACGGATGCGGACCTCAGCGGCTTTGTAGCGAAAACTTAATTACACTGAATGCGTGGCGTGTTCAAAGTTTCAGCAGCTGTAGCCAGCACATCGCGACAGTAAGGCTAGCACCAGCACAGCTGCTGACGGGTTCCGAGCCTTTCAAGCACGCATCGATCTCGCTTGTGCCTTTCTCCGCGCAGCATGAGGACATGACAGAGTTAAGGTCGCCCCTGGTAAGGACGCGCTTCTGCACCTCTTCAAGTCGTGACGAAAGCCCACTGTAACTCTGAGACTCTGCATTGCAAGAATTTCAACTGGCCTCTGGGGGGCATTCTCGCAAATCTTGCGCAGCACGTTCCTAGTCAGCGGATGCCAGCAATCGCTTGGAAAAGGTGTAGTGTAAGGCAGCAGCATCCACTTTGTTGTGCCGGAGAAACCTCGGTTTTAACACCCCACAAAGATTTTCAGGATCTTCCAGGCACGCTTGCTTGCTGAGGGCCGCGCTCTTCCACTTCCTCTGCTGTGGGCGGCTTCTCCTTCACAGGCATGACAAGCGCTACAGTAGCAGCTGCCAACTCCTAGAGCAAGGCCAACAAGTTATCACACAAGCAAATGAGCAGGAGTTGCTGCAGACCAGATCTCTGCTCCCGTAAAGGAAAACGGTCCACAGGGAAACACACACACACACAAAATGCTGAAACTGTTCCTTCGTTTGTTGTGGGGGAAGACAGCACGGCATGCAAGATAGATCATACAAGTGACATCGTTTTTTTCATGTTTCTCTACACCTGGCCAAGAACGAGTGAGGCCATGACGCGCTTGCTGCATACGTTCATGCCGTGTATTGTTATGTGCTTTCTTCGCCAGCGTTTGTTCGTGTTCTAGTCTAGTCCAGGCTTTTAAACAACCGACTTCTCCTGCAATTTGTCCGTCGGCATTCTCCGCCAGTCGCTCGACTCTGCCCCCCCCTCGCCCCCACCCTCAACTCTCGTGGTTCAGACTTTGGTCACACTCACGCGCAGACACATCAATAAACATAATAATGCCGTTTGTCACACTAGAACGCATCCCGGTCTGATTACTGAACATGATGACAATACGATGCAGTATCGAGCGAGCGCACCTCATCCGAAGAATCCTCCGAATCACGAGGCATTGTCACCTGCGAAATCTGCGCCTGACATCACAACACACTCTGTCATATGCGTAACACCCATCAAAAAGTCTGTTGGTGCATAGGCGCGCACACAGCCGGTGTGTTCGGTTCGACGATTCGAACCTATTTGGTGGCAACCGATGCACTCCAAGACCCCTGCTGCATTGCGCAGATCGAAGGCCCCCCCGTCAACATGCAAGTGGCTGGCCCAAAGCAGTCGGCAAGGCTTGAACCAAGTGGTCATCGAAAGAGCAAAGAAACAATGGCTGCTGGGAATGCATCCCACCTACATTACCACTCGAAACTCACGCATGCAGGGTGCCCAAGTGTGCCCATCGAGAACAAAGGAGGCGACGGCCAGGAGACCGGTCGACCTCTGAAGGGCTTGGCTGGTTCTTGAGTTGCTCTTGCCAGGTCGGGTGGTCCTTCTCTGTCTTGTTCTTGTAATTTTTTCTATACTCACCATTTTCTGCCCTTCGGTTTCGGTCACAACCCAGGTCACTTTTGCCCCGGTTTCCACTCTGCCTGGATCCTGCCGCAACTTTTTGGGCGCACCTTCTTGCAGCTGACACTGAGCTGTGCGATTGTCAGTCTTGCGCTGCGCCGCTACACCACGCACGCGGCATCTGCCGATACGGCATGCCTGCATGTGCGGCCGCCGGAACCGAACAATCGGCTTCGTCGAGCACGTACCAGGCAAACGCAAGAGCAAACGCAATGGCCACAAACTGGGCGCACTTGCAGCCGAAACGCTGCGTGCTTTGATGGCATCAGTAGCTCCTAACAGTCCTAACGATGGCGGCATGGGATACACGCTGAATGGTTCGCTTGGCACCGCCGATAACCAGGCACCGGCTTCTGGCCCGCCCGCGAGCGCTGGAAGCTGCAGAACCGGCAGCAGCACGAACCGCCCCGAAGAAGAGGACAACCTACTGTACCGAGTCCACTCTCGCACCTTGTGCTCCCATCGGTCCGTCCGCCGTGCGCGCAAAGCGCCGCTGCCGGCCCGCACAGGGTGAAGACCTGCTCGTGCTGCTGAATGACGAAAAATGCACTTTCACGGCAGCGGGCACGTTGGCTTGTGCGCAGAGTCGCGCCACGCGGGTGGGCAGAACCCGCACACGCCGCGGTGGTCACCGAGCTGGTCGAGCTGCCCCCGACCGTTGCATCTGCGCGGCGAGAGCGGGGGTGGGAGCCGCAAGCAGCGGACAGGCAGCGGTGAAAGGCCGAACCGACCCCAAAAGGAGTCTATACTGGAGCCTTTCGGGGGCTCCTATACTAGAGCCCTTTTGAACACACAGGTTCGGGCGAAGGCAAAGACGTCAAGACCGGAGGCATGCTTGACCCCAGTGTGGACGCTGAAACGGTTGATGTTTGGATATGTTTGCATGCATGCCATGCCCGGCCCGGAAATGCTTGACCCGTGTGGCGATTGATGTTTGGATGCATCTGCTTAACCGCCGTGTGGACGCAGTGAGATGTGCACTCCCTTCCTTGACGCGAGGCAGACCGTCCCCTGGCACGAAAAGTTGAAATTGCCCAAGCCCCTTTAAAAATGCAAAAAGTAAGACCTTCTTCTTTGCTTTCCACGTCGATTGCTGCCAAAGACGGATGCAGAAGAACGCGAAACAGCACCCTGGGTATGGCAACGTCGTTCTACATGGGCGTGAATGGGCGTGACATCGAAAACACGGGCGGCAAAAAGCCATGAAGTCTGGGATAACCACGGATAACCACAGCAGCTCACGAGACGCGGGTGTGAGGTCAGAAAATGTCACAAAGGTGCATCTCGTACGTACGCTTGCCGCAGGCGTGGGCAGTGAGTCGCTGCCAGCCCTTGAACGCCGAACGGTCCCCCAAGCCCCCCGTATGGGAATCCGCACGGGGTGCGCAGTCGGGGCATCAAAGCAGGAGTCACAGAGGCGGCGGTGACTCGAGCGAATTCCTCGGTGGGAACAGGCCCGCATGACATGTCGCCTGTGGTTTTCCGGATACATCAGTGGAAACTTCTGTGCTCATTCATTTATGGTTGCTGTTCTCGTTTTCAGTTTGGAGTTGGCTCAAGTGCTGCAAGACCTTCATTGTAGAGCTTCCCAATGTCCGGATGGCCGACGCTCTTCGTGTTGAGGATTCATGCTTGCGCTCCTCGTTGTTGGTATTTTTTGAACTTATTCGGTCTGAGTCGGTTGTCCCAACTGTGTGGCGTACTGCCATTGTTGCACCTGTTCGCAAAGGTGGTTCTGCTGATCAGTTCACGAACTATCGGCCAATCAGCTTGCTGTGTGGAGATTTAGAAAGCCCGCGTGCCTTAGCTTCCTGCGGAACCGCAGTGTTGGGAAACAACCTATCGCAGTAAACTAAAATCCTACTGCAAACCCAGCTGCCCCGGTCAAAGGACCCATCAAAAGTAAAAAACTCTAGGAGCTGCGCCCTGAAGCATTCATGCCCCGCGTCTACTCATGTAGCGGCCGAGGCACCCCGAAAGGTTTTCGCTGCAAGATCGGGGGCCTCAGCTAACCCCGAAACAATATGCCTCAAAGCCTCAACCCTTGCTGTTTTAATTCCATTGCGTCTACGTGTTGAAACCTTTGAACGTATTTACGAAAACGACTGGCTTCAACCAAGTTTTGATCCTGAGCGCTTCACATTGCTCTGGCAACTTGTGTGTGAAAACCAGAAGGTGTGTTGTTTTCTCTAACAACGCACGAGCTCTATGCTTTGCGTGCCAGTTTGCGCACGCCATTTTTCATGAGGGACGCTTGGTTTTTTTTTTTCGGCGCACCTTTTT
>CAJNJA010088985.1:3351-20003 GCA_905231915.1 Symbiodinium necroappetens
GTACCATTTTTATGCTACTCCCCTTTGTCAGCTGTGATTTAATGGCTGCCGGCTCGGTACCTAAGTTCAGGAGCAAACGCCAAAATTCAAGTTTTAGGCGTTCGGTTGTTGTTTCACCCGTTCGGGGGTTTGCTTGATCGGGTATTTCGTGTTTTCATGCTGGGGTGTTGTTTTTTGCAGTCCCCAAGGGCCGCAGGTATATATCAAACATGCACAGATAGATAGATCGATAGGTGGGTAGAGAGAGAGAGAGAGAGAGAGATATATATATACACCCCGGAGAATAGAATAGAATATATATATATATATACATATGTATATATATATATATACAAATGTGTGTATATATATATATATATACACGGTTCATCATATATATTTTGAACACACACACACACACCCTTCATTTGGCAATACCGGTTCATCACCTGTGTTAAAAATGTCCCCCGCATTTGACGGTTCATCACCTTTGTTAAACAGCCCTGTCGTTTGGCGATTCCGTTTCATCATGCATATTAAGCACGCCCCCTCATTTGGCGATAACGGTTCAACATATATCCATCCTGAACACGGCCCCTTATTTGGCGATTCCAGTTCATCATATATCTTAAGCACACCCCCCATTTAACGATTCCCGTTCATCATACATGCTGAACATACCCCTCATTTGGCAATTCCGGCTCACCTTTATCTTAAACACGCGCCCAAATTTGGTGATTCCGGCTCATCATACATGTTAAAAACGCCCCCTCATTTGGCGATGACTGTTCATCATATGCCTTAAACACGTGCCCTCATGGGCGAAACCGGTTCTTCATACATATTAAGCACGCCCCCTCATTTGGCGATAACGGTACAACATATATCCATCCTGAACACGGCCCTCATGTGGCGATTCCGCTTCATCGTATATCTGAAGCGCGCCCCCTCATTTGGCGATTCCGTCTCACCATATTTTTTAAACACGCGCCCTCATTTGGTGATTCCGGTTCATCATACATGTTAAAAACGCCCCCTCACTTGGCGATGACCGTTCATCTTTTATCTTAAACACGCGACCTCATGTGGCGAGTCCGGCTCCTTCTGTATCTTAAACACGTGCCCCCTCACTCGGCGATTCCGATTCACCATATGTATTAAGCACGCGCCCGCTTTTGACGATTCCGGTTCCTCATACATGGTAAACACCCCTTCTCATTTGGCGATTATATAATTATATCTAAAACATGCCCCCTCGTCTGGCGATTCCGATTCATCATACATGTTAAACACACCCTCATCTGGCGATTCCGGTTCACCATGTATCTTAAACACAAGCCCTCATGTGGGCTAGACACGCCCCCTAATTCGGCGATTCCGGTTTGTCCCATGTCTCAAACATGCCCCCTCGCTTGCGATTCCGGTTCAACCTGCATCTTAAACATGCCACATTTGGCGACAACAGTTCAGCACATATCTTAAACACGATGCCCCCTTATTTGGTAATTCCGGTTCATCATATAACTTAAGCGCACCCCCCATTTAACGATTCCGGTTTCTCATACATGCTGAACATACCCCTCATTTGGCGATACCGGTTCATCACCTGTGTTAAACACCCCCGCCCCTCATTTGGCGATTTCGGTTCATCATACATCTTACATGCGCCCCCTCATTTGGCGATTCCGGTTCATCATGCATGCTGAACATACCCCTCATTTGGCGATTCCGGCCCACCAAAAATCTTAAACACGCACCCTCAAGTGGCGAGTCCGGTTCAACGCATATCTTCACCACGCCTCTCCCTTCTTTGGTGATTCCGGTTCATCATATATCTTGAACACGCCCTCTCATTTGGCGACAACGGTTCATCGCATACCTCATGCACGCCCCCTCATTTGGCGATAACGGTTCATCATACATGTTAAACACGCCCCACCCTTTATATCTTAAACGCACCCACTGATTTGGCGACATCGGCTCATCAAACATGTTAAACACGCCATCTAGTTTGGCTATAACGGTTCATCAAAATCTTAAACATGCCCCCTCATTTCGCGACACCGGTTGTTTCACATAATGTGCCCCCTCATTTGGCGATTCCGGTTCATCATACATGCTGAACATACCCTCATTTGGCGATTCCGGCTCACCATATATCTTAAACACGCGCTCTCATGCGGCGTTTCCGGTAGGACGTACTGTCCACTTGGGGAACGGCCTCCACACAGTAAACACGCCGCCCCCCTTATTTGGTGATTCCGGTTCATCATATATCTTGAACATGCCCCCTCACCAACATCACATATCTTCAACATGCCCCCTCAATTGGCGATAACGGTTCATCTAATATATGATATATGTTTGTTAAACACACCCTCATTTGGCGATTCCGGTTCATCATACATCCTGAACACACCACTCATTTGGCGATAGCGGCTCACCATATATCTTGAACACGCGCCCTCATGTGGCGAGTCCGGTTCATCACATATCTTAAACGCGCCCCCTCATTTGGCGATTCCGGCTCATCATAGATCTTGACCACGACCCCTCATTTGGCGCTAATTAACAGCTCATCACATGTCTTAAACACGCCCGCCTCCCCAAGTTGGCGATAACGGTTCATCATATATCTTCAACACGCCCCTTCCTGCTCACCATATATCTTTAACAAGCGCCCTGATGTGGCGAGTCCGGTTCACCGCATATTTTCACCAGGGGCCCCTTATTTGGTGATTCCGGCTCATCATTTGGCGATATCGGTCCGTCATATATCTCAAAGACATTCAAACACTGGCGGACCGACTGACCGACTGACTAACAGACCAGCGTGCTCGCGCACCGACCGACGGACTGACAAGTAGGCTCGCGGATCGAGGGACGACTGATCGATTGGCTGGCACTGTCCGACTGACTGACTGACTGCCCGGCGGGCTCGCGGATCGACTGACCGACTTACCGGCTGACTGACTCGGCGCTTGAAGCCATTCAGGCGAAATCAAAACAAAACCCAAAAAAATAAAGAAATACCCAAAAAGAATCCCCAACCATCCAGCCTGCATTTTTCGCTGACAGCCTTCACTTCACGCTCTCACTGTGCTGAGGCGACCACAATGTTTGAGTTCTTCATCTGTTACGCAGCCGTCAAACCTTGACTCTGGCCATCCGGAATCACAAGCCAGGTCTGTGCAGCAGGGCCCGAAAAAGCATTGCCGACAAGCTGCATGTCGCAGCATCACGTTCGAGCATCCTGAACTATGTCAAGAGAAACCATT
Source organism: Symbiodinium necroappetens (assembly GCA_905231915.1). Taxonomy (NCBI): domain Eukaryota; class Dinophyceae; order Suessiales; family Symbiodiniaceae; genus Symbiodinium; species Symbiodinium necroappetens. The sequence continues at coordinate 6,609 of CAJNJA010088985.1, forward strand.
TTGTGAGCGACATCGCCGAGCCTTCGATTCCGTTTGCCGACAAGTTGCAAGTCCATGGCCACTGGATGCTAGAGGTCCGGTTCGGGCACTGTCTCTGAAAACTGCGAGACCCACGTGCATTTCGAACGTTTGGTCAATCCTAATCTAATATGTGCAAAATACAAAGCTTCCACGGGAAGGAGCAAGAGCTCGCATAAGCTCGCATTTTCTGCCGGACTGTGCAGAATCTAGTAGGCGCAAATGAATCTCAGACATCCTAAGCCAGTCGGTCACCTGAGATAACCAAGCAGACGAGCACAGGCAATGCACTGCAAATGCCACCTGCATGACTACCACAATTACCACGGACTGAGGCTGCAAGCGTCCTTGTCTCCTGATTTTCAGGATGCGTGTCTGCAAAAACAAGCATCTCACGAGAAAATTTCCTTGATGTACTCGGAGGATGCGAACCTGAGACAGAGTCAGACACAGAAAGACTGTAACGAACCAGTCGTGATAGTGCGCGAGGGGCTACAAAGTGCCACAGACATCACAGCAAACAAGAACACAAGCAGAGTGCCCAAGGATATCCCCACGTTGCACTGCGGCAGGGAGCGCTTCCAACCACACCGAGCACCGATGCTTCCACCCACCCTCCCATCATGACCGCAACGCCGCCTGGAGCCTCGCCGTATTTTAATTTTGTCCTAGCCTAGACTCCACAAGTTTTTTTGCGGAGAGCCCGCTTTGCAAGGCACGCCCTGGGCTGTTCTGACAGTACGCGGGATCGTGCGAAAACTTGCTGTAAAGCCGAAGGAGAGAGATGCTAAGTCAATCAGAGTCAATCCGTGACTTCTTGCCGCCGGGCATACGCCACGTCACCGACAAGACAGCTTCCCGAATGACTTCCCGTACCGCAACAGCTCTTTCTTGCTGTGAGTTCAATAATTGGTCTTGCCGACTCTTGAGAAGTTTCTCACATTCAAAACCGCCATCAGTTTGTCGAAAAAGGCCGGGCATTTCTTGTTCCTGAATCTTGCTTGCTGCCGAAAACTCTTTTCTGCTCCGGCAACCTGACGGTCTCTTGCTTTATGTCGGGTCTGTACAAACGATTGATTCTGCATGCTCCTTCGGCCTTCAAGTGTATCAAAGGCGGCATTGCCGATGGATTTCAAGGTGTGTGCGTGCTTGGGTGGGTGGGTGCGGGCGGGCGGCCGATTGGATGTCCGTGGTTCTTCGTTCTTTGATCGGAAACTGATCCTTCATTGCAGAATGTGCTTGGGGAACTCATGATGCATGGATATGGAGGATGACATGGGAAAGATAGCGCTCACGTGACATCCCTCCCATGCACAGACGTTCAGAGACACCAGGGCGGCGCCAGTTCGAATTCAGGCTCCCACAATGCCGCAGAATAAGGCATCGGGTAAGATTATTTATTCATGCACAACCGTCCACCATGACCTTAAGAGACACGATCTCCACAGGGAAGGGGAATGTTCAGCGACACTGGCGTAGCTGCCCCGTAAAGTTGAACACCTCAGTGCTACCGAAAGAAGAAAGCGAGTCGGGCCGCTGTGGCGACTTGCATCACGTGACAGTGGCAATGCTTGATCCAAACATCCGGAAGACTGTCCTTGTGGACAATGTCGCCCCCCTGCCCTACTGCAAGGTCCTGAACTGGAAATCATGACTAGTTCGTCTTTCTCCCGTCTCCTAGTGTCTCACTCAAAAGCCTTCTACTTGCGAGACACCTCTGACAAAGAAACGGCTGTTGTGAACACAGGCTAGCAGTTGTGCCAATGTTCGAGACCAGCCTTCTGGGGATGATCTTCTTGTGCCGTCTCGTTTATGGGGGTCCCGGTGACAACTGGTGTCTGCGAGTTAGCTTACCAGCCTAGGCTCTTCGACCGATGACATGACAACAGAGATCTCTCAAGAATCTTGGCGCAGCCGAGAAACTGCGGCTTTGGCGAGTCTCCGTGCTCTCCTCTGCGGACAGAAGTAGTTTGACAAGCTGTGCCATGGACGTCTAAAGCTCCTCAGTGCGTTTGGATCGACTTGCCCCTCATGAAGGTAGAGCCTGGGCAGCCGACAAGTTGGCAAAAATTCCCATATCAAACACAAACTCATGCAGGTTGTTCACCTAGCTTCACTTGTGCATTAAAGTTTCAGGCGGTGGAAGACATCCTCCACGCCTACTATCAGGCATTACGACATGGGGTCTTTGGCGGTTTTGGCATGTTTTGGCGGTCATGTTTCCCTGATTTCGGCCCACCGTGCGACTTTGACAATGCTTGCGGATTCGCGTTGCACTACTGCAGCTTTTCCCCTTCACTTCCACGGGGTCTGGTTGCCTCTGGAATTGCCACCCAAACACAGACGTTGCGTTCGCCTGTTGCCTGTTTCAGATGTTTCAGGGAGCTCCACGTTGTGAGCCGTTGAATCTGGGTGCCGGGCAGAGAAAGCTTGTGGCAAAGCACGGCGAATTCCTTCGACTCATCCAGGCTGCGAGCTTTGATATTTTGCCTCGCGCAAAGTCTTTTCGGCTCCAAACGAAAGACCCTGCCAGTGATCGGCTACTTGCCGGATTCATTCTTATGAATTCGGAGATACTGTAGACGCTTGATGGCAGAGTGATTTGATGGCGAGCCGACCATTGCATCAGCCGATGAACGCCTAAGCTTCAATCATCTCAACTCGCTTTCCAGCTCTAGCACATGTCGCAATTGAGGTCCTGGCTGCTGTGCATTTACCATGACATCAACCTGCAAGTGCCGCGGTTTACATTACGAGAGGTTCTTTGTTGCACGGCTAACACACTACGCTGAGGCTGGCTCCAGCTCCAACAGCTCCGTTACATTGACCGCATCCTCAGGCACATGGCTTGGCGATCATGACTGGCCGGAATGGCATGTCGGGCCGTTGGGCCTTGCTTGACTCCACCTCTAAGGCTTCACTGAGCAATGGCAAGGCCTGTCAACCATAAACACGGTCATGCAATCTTGACCTCTACTTTCTTCCTGCCTCTGCGTACCGTCCCTCCTCTATCCGCAGATTGGCCTGGCTTGGCTTTGTGGATACTGCATCTCGGCAACAAAACGAGAGATATCCCTCCCGGCTGAACTGAGTCCGTGGCCAAGTGCCGAGCTTGCTTGCCATATAGGGGTGATTGATTGCCTCAACACCACGCAACATCGCCATCGGCATAATTTCATCTTGCAGCGATTATACGGTTGCCTACTGTGTCGAGCAGCAGCTTGTATGCCGCTGAATAGTGCTCGTCGGCTTTCGCATGTTCCTGCAGGGCCAAGGGCATGTAAAAATCTTTTCATGTCGCAGCTTCTCCTTTACGATAAGGAAGCACTCCGCCAAGGAGTCGTGGACCTAGGGCCAGGAAACGGTCACATAACCTTGCGAAGGATACTCGCTTTCCAGTCCTTGCCTTTGCTCTCATCACCAAATCATCTGGCTCTTGCAGAATTTGAAGCTCCAGGGCCTCAGCTTTCACATCCTGGCTCTTGCACAGCTTTGCAACTGGAAGCACTCAAGCCGTGCATGCTCAGCACGGTGCCTCCTCTACCAGCGATCGAGCCAGGTAGAAGGCCTTCATGTCACCATCTCGCCAAGCTCGCCTCAGACAAACCTACCGGTTTGCGCAAGGCTTCCCGAACGAGTCTGGGCCAACCACGCCGCAGCGACTTTCCCAAGGTCCCATTTGTCAAACCAGTCCAGGTCCCCCTGGCATCAACAATGTTGCACAAGGTTCGAGCCTCCGTGCTGCGCAAGACCACACTGCCTTGGAGTGCTTAGACGCCGAAGCCATCCTATCCAATTCGGCGCGACCAGGGTGAGAGCTAGCCAAAAACCGTTCTGGCTCCTGTTGAAGTACATTGCTGCCTCTTCAACTCTTCCCAGGGCTTTCAAGGCCCAAGCCTTGCAGAATGCCGGGTGATGTGACATTCATCGCCAAAACGTCAGCCTGTTGGCACCTGATTCCGGTACAGTGTTGTAAAGAACTCGGGAGCCTGCCAGAACGCAGCGGACCGCATCAAGTCTTGTATGAGAAGCGGTGCAAAAACTGATCCAGATCCCACATCTCCGCACAGGTCCAAACCGAAGCGTGCAGCATTACCTCCCTAGACCTTGCTTCGATCGAGTTGGTGCCTCCTGTGAGTTGTAGGGACCTTGGGGACATGCTGTGCCATTCGTCTCGCTCTACTCCACTCCACTCAAGGCAGCTCAAGAAACTTGTACCAAAACCTCCATCTGGTGCTCACAAGCCCTTATAGCTACATGGAACTTGCGATATACTACTGAGCGACTCGCTGTACATTTCGAGGTCATAGAGCATTTCCTTTGATTGGGAAGCTTGCATGGACAACTCGCACTGTATGCGATATGCACGTGCTACAATGCGCTGACCTGCAGGCTCCCACGACGGCCAAGGAGCCAGGGCTTCCAAGTGTCGGCTTTGCTTCATGCGCACCGTTGAAACCTCTGGCCAGCTCGAAGAAAGAAAGGAAACGACATCCTGGACGGCTATGCTGCAGCATGCTGCAACTCTGAGGCCCTGTACGTGGTTGAGCCACTTGACCATCCAAACACCGCCGCGGTGCGACACGAAGGGACCACATTTTGCCAACACTGCATCCGCTTTATCAAGCTTGTAGTTCTTCATGTACGCACCTACAAGATCCAATGCATTTCCCAGATTCTGACCATTCTGCAATCCGCCGCCGAAACTACCCAGGTCCGTTGCCATTGCAGCCTCTATCTCAGCAACTTTTTCTTCATTGAGATGCTGGCCTTCTTGGAACATTTCATCTGTCCAGTTTCGCTTGAGCAAGGCAGCTTTGTCTCGAAAGGCAACGGCCAGTTTGTCGCGAACCTCAATCATCGGATGATCTGCCTCGTCACCCAGAGCTGACACCGCCGACTGCAAGGACTCGAACAGCTCAGCATCTTCTTCTGAAAGGGCTGTCCAATTAATATCGGGTTGCTCTGTTTTCGACGAAGGCATTGTGGAGGGTTCTACTGCCTTCCACCGGCGCGAAGCGCAATCGACTCCGAATCTTTGGCATCTCACACGCCCGGCTGGCCGGAATGGTCGGAAGCAGCGAAGGACAAGTCTGGAGGCCATGATCGGGCCAGAATGTGGGGGCGGACATCGAGATTACACACATACCCGTGCTTTATGAACCATCTGCATGTCTGATGTGCGAACTCACTACAGCTAATATGGCTTTCTGCTGATCTATGACGCCGGTGCACACCTACTTTAAGCTGATCAAGGTATTTGTGCATTCAAGTGCAAGGCTGCAGGCACCAAGCAGACAGTGCGTCATTCCTCCTGGCCTAGATGTTCCTGGCTGCTTTGTTCACAGTGTTTGTGTGACAGGAGCTGGCAAATGCTAGAGCTTCATGAAACCAGACACGCTTTCCCAGCTGCTTGAATTTGAGGGCCACTGTGTTCCCTTTCGTCTTCCGGCTTTCGGGTACCTTCTTACCGCCCATCGAAGCATAAGTTTAGGGGCAGCGAGAGCCACTGCTGTTGGCGGATCCATGCAGAAGGCGGATGTTGCAGTGTGCACACTGCACTGTTGCACGCTAGACTCGCTCGACCCTGTTTCAGCTCGGCATTGCGGGCTCCAGAGCATTAAGCAACTGATTTAACAGTTGATTTTCAAACGGTTGATAAACGCATCTGGACGCGAGTCCTAACATGAAGTGATGCTCAGCTCCACCCATGTCACCAAACCATTCGCAACCTCTGGGTCTGTCTCGATGATCAAAGTCCAGGTGCCCTTGGCATCTTCCCCCTGTAGCTGCGAAAAGCTGTCGGTGGGCTCCATGCAATCACTGCAGGATCTATCAGTGAAGATCCAGTGCACCTGGGATGTCTGGCTCTCGGGCTCCATCTCCGGTTCCTTGAGCCCAAGACTCTGCGAAGCTGGCCCAAGCAAAGTGACTCCAAGAGTTCCCACGCGGAAGCCAGCCAGGCCCAAGCCCACCTTAGTCAAAAAAAACACTGTAGTACTATAAGTACGGTCATGCTATAATATTATGATGGTAATATATTTTAACACCTCATAGTACTGTAATTCCAGAAAAGCATTACGATAGTATTGTAGTAGTATCATCATGGTAAGTGCATTATGGTGGTCAATAATCGTATCATAATTCGACAATACGAAACAGCACGGATTTTTCCTAAACATATCAAGTGGCCTCGAACTTCGAAATGTTGGCTAGTGTTGTCTCCTCAACAGGGATCGAGATGTTGAAGCTGCCAGCATGCGGCACCTGGTATTCTTCTGGAGTGGCAATGTACCTCAGAACAGACTTGAGAGAACAGGACATCTCCACGACTGTCCGTCTCATCGCGTGTTGCTGTAAAAAGCCGTTTTGGGAAGCGACATGTCGCCATCCGTGGTCATCATGCTGGGAAATTTTGACGCACACCCAAATTTGAGCTCAAGGCTGAGATACTCTTGTAGGCACTTACAACTCACGGTGGCACAGTACTTTTATGTCTTCCGCTGCTCCTTTATCTCAAGTGGTTCTGACACTGTAGCCAGCTAGCTTTCTCTGCGTGATAGAGCAAACAAGTGGGCCTTACTGAAACGAAATCCCGTTTCTGGAACGGAAGGGGAGTTTATCTGGGAGAGGAGAGTGGAGGGGAGGGAAAATGACTCTGACAATAAGCAGCACAAGTCTGGGTTGCAAGCGCATGGGAGCGCTAGGGTCTCGGCACGTCTTTGAAAAATCCTCCGCAACAAGCCCGTTGTTTGGTTCCGCGGCTCGCCCAAGTTGAGATTGCGCTGGAAGCTACAGCGACGTTGCCCTCATGGCCTTCGAGGATATCACCCAACTTTGCCCACCGCTGACAGAAGGCATCACACAGAGCCAGGCAACGTTCCCGTCTGCAGCCGAAGCCGTCCGAACCCTTCTCACGGCCACTCTGAATTTCAAGCTAGGCACGGCCTGGAACAGTAATTGCAGGAAATCGACTGAGCAGCAAGACAGCCACAGAGAGACTCTGGAGCTTTGAATCTTGAGTAACAGCACACATGCTCACACTCCTCTGCATCAAGCTCCGGATCGTATTCCGGCTCCTGTTCCGGATGCGGATCCTCTGCTGGTTCCGGGTCATCCTCATCCCGCCCTCGGCCCAGCTGGAGAGCAGAAGACACATCGGCCTCGCAGCCGTCCGCCTCACAGCCGTCAAGCTCCGTCCCTTTCACGACGGGAAGAAGCAGGAGACAACTCCAGACGGCAACAGCAGCAAGGCGCGCCATGGCTTACGTTTCAGTTTGGAGCCTGGGTCTACCACAGCGACGGAAAGAAGGCCCAAGATCAAGATCATCCAACCCAAGATCATCCAACCGTTTGCTCGTGCTACTTGCGCGACTTCTGCGACTCGCTGATGCAGCGCTGATGCAGCTCGCCAGCCTTTCTCCTGCCCTTCCTCCACGTCTTAGGCTGGGAAACAGGCACGCATCTTGGTTCATCTGGCCATGTGAGCTTATTACACCCAAGCAACCTCTTCCCGACACCCTCCCCAAGCACCGCTTGCTGGCGCAGCCGTGTCATGGAATGCACGCAAGCGATACCAAATGGAGAACAGGGCAGGCGTAAGAAATAAGCCCGAACGTGCGAGGATCCAGGTGGGCCGTCCGTGCCTAAACCTCCAAAATCACGGGGCTGTAAGATTTGAGAATATGAACAGAAAGCATCTCGTGTGATACTTCAGCATGTCACAGCAACGCAGGAGTATCGTTTGCTGTGGTTTGCGTCTCCGAAAGAGAACGGAGGTCCTGTGCTGGGGCCGGCTACGAAGCACTTCGGGGTATGGATCTAATGGAATCTGAACATAAGGGATCTTGGTCAGAGCCGGGCCGAGCCACCTTTCATGAACTCCTAGCTCCCCTGAATGCCAATCTCTGTCTAGAGTCTAAAAGCTTTAAAGTGGTCACCTAGTTGCCATTAGTTGCCTATGGTGCAGACCCCACCAGCCGAGGACCAAATACGTCAATCTTCAGGAACCCTTTTCCGCTCAAAATCAGCCTGCTCCGCAACCTGGGAGACCCGTCACTCACAACCTTCCGTATCGGGTGCTGGCTTTCGAAGCGTGGTGGAGCTCGAGGGCGATCAGCCTTCGGTTGTTCTGTCACCAAACCTGGACTAGAAGTAGTCTTTGCCGAAATAGCCTGGGCCTACAGTACGAAAAGCATCGGCAACGCTAGCACTCCCAGGGCCATGACTGCTTCTTGGTGATCTCACCACTATGCAGACAACGGCTGTGCCAGCCACTTCCAGCAAAGTCTGGCGAATGACTTAGGCATCCGTGGAAGTCATAGGAACATCCCGAACATCAAGAGGGCGAGCATCATCGCAGAACGTGGCCAAGCACTGCAGGACCCGCATGGCTGACATGACCCGTCCTGTAACTCACGAATCAAACTGTCCCGTCCAGGCTCCTCCATCGAGCTTCATCTTTGGGACTTCTGATGAGATGTCACCAAATGCCAAATGTCTGAGTGCTTCCGGCCGGGATCCGGAACGATTCTCGGCAGGGGCGGAGTCCGGGTCCTCATGGCTTCATCTGCCGCCCTCATGAGCAAGCCCCTTTGAAACCTCTGCCTGCCTGCTTTGCATGGCTGGCTTGGTGCTCGAAGCGTTTGAGAATCAAGGTGCGAAGACATGTTTGCGAAGCTTGCAAACCGCTGATCGTGTTTATTTGCAACTGGAACTCAAATGGTCTGGCACTGAACCCAGTTCAAGCCTGCCTTTTCTCTATTCTTCGGACTCACCAAAGATTGATGCAAACAACGACTTGGGAGGACGTGTCAGTTCGCCACCGGGAGCAACCTGAGCATGGCAGGACCGAAAAACAGGCTGGACGACTCGACAGGGGTTCATCCTGATGCTGCTGATGCTGTCATCACCATCAACATTCAGATGCACTCAGTGTCGTCCAAGCTTGAAGCATTGGCATGTGGCACTGGGTCTGGATCACTGGGTCCAGTTGATGACGAGGCCTTAAGCGAAGGACGAAAACCACTTCAGCTGGTCGAATCGAGGCCGAGGCCGAGGCCTTCGCGTGGTCTTTGCCTTTCACCTGACGACCAAAAACATCTGAGTCTTGGCCCTGCCTGGAGGGCCCCCTGCCCGGCCCTGCTGGCCTGCTCGTTGTACTTTTTTTGCTTGGGCGGCAGGGCCGCGGGAGCGTGGTCACTGAATCCGTCAGGTTTGGGTTCCGGCCTTGGTGTGGCTTGGCATCCTCATAATCGTGCCATGCACAACGAAGTTTGGCAGCGCACACACCCCACCGCCTCACGAAGCCAGTTCGTCCAATGGCATGTTGCGACCACTTCTGCCCCCCCGATTCCGCACACAGCCTGCATAGTAGTTTGTCCGGCGTCCAAGGCACCGCTGTCCTGATCATGCCAGAATGCTGCCGGCGGCTTCGACGCTCCGGTCTCGCCAACCTGCCTTCGCAACAGCGGTGCCTGGCTGGAGGCCTGAAACAGAAAAGCCGCACTTGTAGCATGTGCAGCATGTCTGTGGTCGCTTGTGCAGCCCCTCACCGCTTGTCGGGGGGTCAGTTGGGGGCTTGCCATGGCTTCTCCCTCTTCCGCTGCCACCTTCTCTTCGAGTGCCTTCACAATATCTGCCTCAGGATGCTGTTGCCTGACACACAGGGCACTGCTTGTGCATGGCACTCCCCCGAATCACGCCTGAACGAACGGTAGACCCGGCCGAACTCGGCAAACTCTACATCACGTTCCACCTGGTGTAAGCTCAAATGGGACAATGGCAGCATGCAGCCGCTCTGCGCCTGCGAGTCCTTCAGGGCTTCGGAAACCGCAGCCTTGCCCTCCATCGCTAAACAGAACCTCAGCCCAAATGACAGAAAAGTTGAGTAAAGGGATGAAGGGATTTGAATGACTTAGTGATCCGCCGCACGCGTAACGCCTTACGGTTTAGCCGCAACCCCTACTACCGAGATTAAGCGCACCTGGCAGGAGTTGCTGATCCAAAGGGTAGCGAGGGCATCAACGCCCCTCTCCCCAAGCCCTTGAAGGCTTCCTCTCAATGGAGTGTGGCGCTGCTCCGGCTTGGTGATCAGGGCCTTGTTCCCGAGATGCTTCAAGCCAAATGGAGTGTCGGAGGCGCAGGGGTCCAGCCGATGGAGCCTACGCTGAACGGGATGCACAGTCTACCACTGTAGTCTTCCCGCCCTCCTGCAAAGACTAGGTTCTCCAACGTGTGTCTGGCTGGCACCAATGGGGTGCGTTCACTGACCGGAATCGCTGCAGGCCCGCGACCGTGTGCCACGTCTGCGTTGGGAACCGGCTTCGTGCACGCAAACCACATCTTCAACGGTGTTCGATGGCCCGGCTTCCTTGATCCAAGTATCGAATGAAGAAGGCATGTACAGTTTTATCCAGACTGGGTCGAGGAGCTCGAATGTCGGAGTCTTCTTAATTGTGGTTCTGTGATGCGGAAATTTGTTTTTGCGAATTGATGCACCAAGGAAGATGCGATTGATGGATGCCCACACAATCTCAAATCTGCGGTAATCAGGCACTGGCTTGGCATAACGCTGCTGCTTGCCTTGGAAGGCGACAACAAGCCCTTGAATGTGCCTGACCATGCTTAGCCAACATTGGGCTGGGATATACATTGTCTTAGCCAGGCACTCGGATCGTTCTTGAAAGGTTCGTGGCGGGCGGCTGCTCCATCCATGTCCTGTCGGGCTCGACAATGGACAACAAGCAGGACAGTCCGAGATGTCTGATGTCCTGCGTCTGGCCCATGACAAAGTGGCGGCCAAGAGCATTGAGCAAGTTCTGCTTGTGCTGGTCGGGTACCCGCCACCTAGCGTCTTCTCAACATGCAGCTTGCACATCTTACAACTGCCGAGGGCGGGGCAAAGGAGCAGCAGACCGCTGCATGCACGCCTCGTCAGCCTGCAGGGTGTTCTTTACTGTTGTCCGACACTGCTTCGCGTTGAGAAACCCTGTCCAGTTCAGAAACTTCTGTGGACACTTCTAACACGAATACGAATGTCGGTTGGAACACTGGGACCTCAGGAGGAGCTGGCGGTGCCGCAATGTCATTTTCGGGCGACGGTTCTGCCTGTTGCACTTTTGAGCGATCTTTGGAGCAGATGATTTTGTGCAGGTCGCACACGCGATTGCTCGCCCAACAGCTCAGCACGATATCGCGGATCCAAAAGCCGCTGTTGGCCATGTCTTAGAGCAGAGATCGCCATGACTTGGACTCAATCCGCTCCGACCGGGTCGTGGGCTTTTCTCGAAACTCCATGAGCTTCCGGTGTTCCATGCTGCCCTCTTCTGCTTCCTTCACGGCGGGCAGATCACTTGTGCAGTCAGCTCACTTTTCCATGCACCTGAAGTGGTGAAATCTCAATGAGATGAACGCCTTTGTAGCCTCGAGGCCTCAGGCAAAACATCAGGCAGAAACACCTCCCTGTCAAGTGTGAAGGATGTTGATCCGGGAGTCAGGCACGGGTGGCGGATGCCAGTGCCTGAGATCCTGTGACTCCTCAGGTTTGTGCATCTGGCTACTGCATGCCATCTCTGCAGGCGTTAAGTCCGTCCTTGTCCTGACCACCCGCACGTACAAAGCCCGGAACGTCGCCAGTCTGAGAACAGGGCGCAATCTTGCCACACTTACAACAACCAGCAGAGTTGCCTGCGGCATCGACCTTACACATGTGTCAAGACGCCGGTGGGCGGAGAAACACAGCGTCAGAAAAACTAAGACGCCAGCGCGGCAGGCTTAACGTCACTCAGGGCAGCATGTGCAGTCTCCTCCACTTCCTGTGCTGGCCGTGAAATTAGTGAGGCCCTTGGGATCCACGAGCAACCGAAAACCCCTGCAAAGCTCCCGGCCTCATCCCTCAAAGAAGGATGGTAGTGAGAATGCTTGTCCGTCTCATGATCATACACCTGACAGCATATGACAGCATGCAAATCGAAGTCGAAGCAAAGCAGCGCAAAAAGTGATGGCCTCTTCCCATGCCTGGGTCACAAGCACAAAAAGCCATCAAGACAAACTGAAAGAGACGTTATGTTAAGGTGACCTGTTTAACACACGCACACCTTTTCAATGGTTGCAATGCACACACCGCCAGGCAGCAGAGGGTGGGAGATTTTGTGTGCAGCAAAACGTGTCACACTCACTTAACACCAGTGTCTTCGCTGCATGCGCTTGTCGAGTGGATGGAACGCGCAAGCATCCCTCCCTGAGGAACTGGCATCGTACTCATCTTGATCAAGGACTCCGGTGCCAAACTGTGCGTATCCGATGCCCTGATGCAGATTCAAGCAAGCGAACTTCCTCCACAAGCACGCAAGCCCCTGCCTGTTTCGCCGCCAGATTCTTCCCACGTGCACTCGACATGTAGAGCCGTCGACTGTTGGGAACGCCTCAAGGATCAAGCAGGCACTGATTCGAATACCAGTACATCATGGACTTTATTGCAGCAGAAGGGCTGTTTGCCGAACAAAACCTCGAGCCCAAAGTGTAGCCGATGCCATGGAGATCATTCTTACCTGGAGCGCTCTGGCACGCCATTCGAAGTTTGTGTGGCTCTAGGCCAAGCAGGTCGGCTGTTCTTCGCCACAACCTCTCCAACTCCGCTTCCAGAGCCGAGCTGTTGGCCACCTAAACATATCAGGCAACGATCTGGCGGAAGCTCAACACACACAGGATGCCTTAGGATTGGACTTGCGAAACATTCTTTAAAGTCGCAGCCAACCTGCACTTGCACTGAAAAGGCTTTCCCGATGTGGAACGTGCCCGGCATCCGCACCTCTTGCCAGTTTGCTGGGGCCATTCCACTCCTCAGAATCAAAGAGCGTGGAAGCAGCACGACTGTAATTAGTGCAAGTGCTTGCCATGGCTTTTCATGGCTTGTCTGAGCAGCCGTCCGAAGGCCTCAGAGGGAGCCTGGTAGCCTGTCACATGTCGTCTCTAGCTCGGCACGGTCTTCAATCCGCGCCGCCTGGAGGAGGTCGCGCACAGCCATAGGACCTGTAGGCTCACGGCAGTACGTGCAACGCTCTCCCCCCAATCAAGCTGAGCTCTCCACTTCTTGGGTTTGACACTGGAAATTTCGATGGCAGGCTCGGGCAGTGCAGTCTCAAATGGGGTCACGAGACTGCTGGCGCGCCTGAAGCAGAGTACTGCACTACAAATGTATGTGTGTGTGTGTGCGTGTGTGTGTGCCTGTGTGTGTGCCTGTGTGTGTGTGTGCCTCTGTGTGTGTGCCTGCGTGTGTGTGTGTGTGTGTGTGTCTGTCTGTCTCTGTGTGTGTGTGTGTGTCTGTGTGTGTGTCGGTGTGTGTCTGTGTGTATCTGTGTGTGTCTGTGTGTGTCT
>CAJNJA010088996.1:0-19828 GCA_905231915.1 Symbiodinium necroappetens
TCAACACCCATATATATATATATGTGAATATATATATATATGTGAATATATATATATATTCACATATATATATATATATTCACATACATACATACATATATATATATACATATACATACATACATACATACATACATACATACATACATATATATAAGCCCTGTATGCCAGGATCATGGAGTTCTTTCCTTGGGAGAAAGCCTCCGGGGCTCGACTCTGGAGGCGCCTCCGCGCCTTTTTTTGTTGGGGGGGGGGGAGGGGGTGGTTTCGGGGTTTAGGGATTTAGGGTTTAGGGCTTTAGAGTTTCGGGGTTTAGGGCTTTAGGGGTTTAGGGGTTTAGTGGTTTAAGGTTTATAGGGGTTTAGGGGTTTGATGGTTTAGGGGTTTAGGGTTTAGGGGGGTAAGGTTTAGTGTTTTCGGCTTTAGAGCTTGAGGGTTGTAGGGGTTACTGCGGTTTAGGATTTTAGGGTTTAGGGGGGGTAAGGTTTGGGCTTAGGTTGAGGGAAGGCTTAGGAGTTGTTGCTTCGAAAGTCTTGGGGCTTCATAACTTAGGGTTCCGGGCATAGTGGCTTGGGGTCTAAGACTTAAGGTATCATCAGAGCCGACCTAGAGAACTGGCCGCCTCTAACCAACCCAGAGAGCCCAATAGACCGTGACTAGGAGACTTCGGAGGTTTTTGGTGTAGGAAGAGAGCACTATCAGCTTCGAAAAACAGTCTTGAATTCTACGGTGGCCCTAAACCCTAAACCCTAAACCCTAAACCGTAGCCTTGTTCGTCCGGGGTTGTAGAGCTGAGAGGTTTGCACTACCTTACCTTGCAGAGATGCGCTGGGAAGGGATGCCGTTTAGCGACATCCGATGAGTTGGACACTGTGTATTCAGGTTTGGGTTGCCAGCAAAGGGCTAGGGTTCAGGGTTTTGTGTTGTGGAACGTTTCGGTTTCGGATTTAGGGTGTTGGGATTTTGGTTCAAGGTTGCGGGTTCAGGGGGTGGGGTCATGACGCCAAACATGTACCCGTAAGGGTATAAGAAGCCTCCACATCCTAAACCCTCAAAAGGGCCAAAGACAGCTTAAACGCTAAATCTTAAACCCTGAACGCGCATATAGATACCCTTGCAGAAAGTCAGTAGCTTCTGCGGGGCAATGTAGGGGTATATTGTAACATACTACAGTATACGATGCTACACTATACCTGCCTATATACTATACCACCAAAAGGGACCCTAAACCCCAAATCCCCAAAATGACACCAAACCCTAATCCCTGACCCCAAGGATGACCCTAAACCCCAAGCCTGTAGACCCCAACAGGTTGATATAGGGGTTTAGGATTTACTGTAGAAGCCTAAATAATTACCAGAAGCCTATTTCATTACCAATACTGTTTTAGGGGTTCCTGATTAAAGGTATAGTATAGCAGATAGTATAGCATAATGGGCCCCAAAAGCCTATTATCAACGCCCTATACCCTAAACCGCCTAAACCCTGAAAGCCCTAAACCCTAGACCCTAAACCCTATAGACCCCAAAAAGGTTGATGAAGGGTTTACCTTAACCCCACATAACCTACATATTTTCGGAACGTATTATAAAGAAACCATGTTAAGGAACCCTAAAGAGGTAGATTCTTTAGGGCCCAGGTAGGGGTTAAGTGCAGGTCTTGGACCTCGAGAAGAACCACCTGACCGACGCGTCGGCGCTGATGTTTGCCGATCTTCTCTCAGTGGGACCTTCCTCAGCAGGCAACTCAGGAACGGAGGGTCTTGGGGTTCTAGGCTTTTAAACGGCGTTGGGCTTTGGTTTCAGGATTTCGGGCTTCAGGGTTGTAATGGTTTATGTTTAGGTTTGTTGTTTAATGATTTCAGGTCTTTTGTGCTTTCAGTACCTTTTTCAAGGCTGGGGGACAACCTCCTATGACCCAGACGATTAGCAACTTACTAAGTCCCATTCTCATGAGAATTGAGGTTGGGGGCGTATTGTCTCGGAATGCAGTTTTCTGAGCTATGACTGTCTGAGCTGGAGACGGTTTTTAGACACGAACAGTCCCTAAACCCCAGCGTGGCTTGCTTCCTCAAATTCGAACCCCGCACCGAACCTGCCTCCTCAACCCTCCGACCCCAAAACTCTCGAACCTCCAGTGCTGGTACATAGAAGGCTACATAAATACCAATATTACTCGTAACTGTGGGTTCCTTATTACAAACAGACTTTAAAGGAGCCCAAAAACCCTATTCTACTTATTAAGGCCCTTACAGTGCCCCCAACCCCTAAACCCCTGAAGCCTAGACGCCCTAAATCCCATGAGCCCGAGCCGGCCGACCCATGTTCTGAGGTGCTTCAGCATCTCGTGGCCTTGTCCCTCCGTAGCAATGCCATCTCCGACGCCTGGTCCTGTTCAGACGATCTTTGTCGGATGGGTTTAAGGTTTGAGGTTTGTGTGTTTGGGGTTTGGGTTTTGCCTCTTCAGACGATCTTTGTCGGATGGAATAGCTGGACCGCAAGTAACCCACCGTTTTAGGGGTTCCTAATGTGATTTCCTGATATACGTCCTTAGAAAGGCAGGTCATTTGGGGTTCAGGTAGGTTTAAGGTTGCGGGTTTGGGGTTCGGAGTTTTGCCTTCCAGCTTCAATGATCGGCCCTACATCATGCCAATACATCTCAGCATGATCTGTAAGGCACGGCTGTTGCGCGAACTTGCGGTAACGGCTGATATGTGCAAGGGCATGTGGGATTTCCAACCTCGTTGACACGGTTTGACTTGAGGGCGCACGGGGCTATAGATGGGTTGTATCTGGTAGTTTCAGGAGCTTCATGTAGGGGCGTACATAAATAATTACCAATACTATTCGGGGTGCTCCGTATATTTACTTAAAACAGGATATGTAATGTACCCCAAAACTCTATTCGAATTAGTAAGCCCCCAGTATTACTCTCTGAGGGTTAGGGTGTACCGTTCAAGGGGTTCAGAGGTTATGATTTTTTTTTAATATCGCGGCCCTGCAAAAGTTCTGTGATTAGCCCCTAAACCCTAAACCCCTAAACCCTAAACCCTAAACCCCTAAACCCTAAACCCTAAACCCCTTTCCGCAAGATGGCTCCAAAGCTGGCGCCTTAGAACAGGACAATGCCCTTTCCCCTACAGCGCCGAAGCCTCAAGCCCCAGTTACATGCTAACCCCTAAACCCTAAACCCTAAACCCTAAACTCTGAGCCCCATAAAACCCTAGACAAAACGAACATGGCCCTGTATACCCAAACGCCTCGGACCCACGCCGAAGCCTCCCAGGATTCCCTTCCACTCTACGACTCTTCCGAATTTTTGGTTTAGGTTTTGGGGGTTTTGGGATTTAGGGTTCAGGGTTTAGGGTTTAGGGGTTTTGGGGTTTAGGGGTTTGGGGTTTAGGGTTTTAGGGTTTAGGGTTTTGGGGTTTAGGATGTTTTCCAGCCCGAAAGATGAATTGAAGCCCTTAGCTTAATCTCACAAAACGACCGAAGAGCTCAGCTCCACTTCTTGGAGGTTATAGGGCTTAGGGCACCTGTGAAGTACATGAGGCTTTGAAGTGCGAAGCCTGAACAGCCTGAAGACTCAACCCTCCACGGTTTAGGGTTTTGGGGTGGTTTAGGGTTTAGGGTTTAGGGTGGTTTAGGGTTTAGGGTGGTTTAGGGTTTAGGGTTTAGGGTTTAGGGTGGTTTAGGGTTTAGGGTTTAGGGCCTCCAGAAAAACTGGACGCCATGGCTATGGCGAGCTCCGGCATGTGGGTGGCGTTCGCGCTCCTTGCGGCGACCTTCCATTTCAGGCCATCCAAGCTGCTCGTACGTTCCTCTTAATGTTATCTCGTGCTTTGAGAGAATCACCAGCTACTTAGGGTTTATAGGGTCTAGGGTTTAGGGTTTAGGGTTGGCACTGGTGACGATACCGCTGCTACTGTACTGTTACTTCTGCCCTGGCATTCCGCTTTCTCCCGCCCTTGCTTCGCCTTCCTACAGCTTAAGCGTGAGAACGCTGAACCAACAATGTATACCACAAACCCTAGCGTAAACCGTTACACCCTAAACTGTCCGCATCCACAAACCCTACCCTATAAACCCCATAGGCCCTAAACCATTCACCCCCTTAAACGTGTCCGTGGAGGACTACCTGATCCCTATTATGGTAACTTTAATTTAAAACCTTAAATCCTAAACCCTAAACCCTAAATCCTAGTCCGTGGAGGACCACCTGGGTAGATTTTCTGGCTCTGGTTCAACACGGCCGGCGCTACTTGCGCCCGAGTCTTGGCAGACATTGCGGTCTAGGGCTCTCCGTAGTAATCTTGGTTCTTCATAGGGGATTTAATTTCAGATACCTTATTTAAAGAAACCATATTACTCACTATAGATCTCCATTGTGGTAACTTAAATGAAATCCCTTAAGAAGAGCCCAGAAATTTCTGAGCTTGGCCCTTCGACCCTTAACTTTTGAGATTTCCTTATGGGTTCCCTTTATGGGTACCTAAAGCTTAAACCCTAAACCCTAAACCCCTAAACCCGTAAACCTCAAAACCTAAAAAGCTCTAAACCCTATAAGCCCTAAACCCTAAATTATCACTTGTAGTAGGTGTTGAGCGCCATCGTGGGCCTTTGGGGTCATAGGGTTCAGGGTTTAGGGCCCTCTGTGGCTTGAAGCTGGTTGCAAGGTCTCAGGGTTTAGGGTTCAGGGTTTAGGGTCTACGGGTTTAGTGTTTACGGGTTTAGGGTTCAGGGTTTCGGGTTTAGGGTTTAGGGTGCTTCGAGCCGGTGGGGTTTAAGACAGATTAATCTCGTTTTCGTTCACAGTAGACTTCGAGACGAGGGGTTGGGACATCTACCGGGTTTCGGAAAGTAGGAGACAGTACAAAAGGACCCGAACAACAATGATCCTGATTTCAACATAGTATTCAGGAGCCCAAAATTGCCCCCAAACCCCTAAATTAAACCTCCAGACACCTAAACCTATAAACCCTAAACCTCGAAACCCAAAGCACACAGCCCGAAACCCCAGAACCCTAAACTCTACCCAACAAATGCCTCCAGCCCGACGTTGGCACGAGGGCGGGCGCTTCCGCCGGGGGCGTCTCTACAAAGCGCATCAACGAAGCCATGGATCGGATCAGAGAGGACCGGTTTTCCAAAAAGGTCGTTCATGGGATTCAAGGGCTCCTTGAAGGGTTCCTTTGCGGGCTCCTGTAAGGGACCCTTGGAGGAGTTTACGGAAAGGGTTCTTCAAGGGTGCTTTTAAACCCTATAAACCCTCGACCCTAAACCCAATTTAAGGGGTCCTTTAGGGATCAGAGAGGACAGGTTTACAGTTTGTCCAAGGCTTTGGAGGTCGAGGGCTAAGGAGTTAGGATTTCGAGTTTCGGGTTCAGGGTGTTGCGGCGAGTTTACATGGTTAACTTTAGGCTTCACGATGAAAATTGTCTCACGCCACGCTTCCTGCTGTGTCCATTGCTCGTATGGTCAACTGTCTCTGCCGCTCGAAGACCTTCAGCATGGATGCTCTCAGGGCAATCATGCTTTGCTAGTACAACCGCTACGACTGCCACCTCGACTGCAGTCATCGCAACGACCAGCATCGCCGCCGCCACCTCCACTACTGAAACACCACCGCGAAGACCACGACAGCAGTGATGGGGTTGATGTCCTTTCTCCCTTCGTCTTTTCTAAAGTCTCAACATACATCTCCCTCGAAAGTGTCGGGGTTAAGAGGTTCCTTTGCTGGTATGGTAGGGAGATTTGCGTATGGTAGTTGATCTAAAGCTTCTTGTGCCGTAATTTATATGAAAGGCCAACTCCATAGCCTAAACATGCCTTCGCGTAAGTTCCTCGATGTTTCCGCGAAAGACAAGCCTTTCTTTGCGAAAGTTATATATGTAGCAAACTACTATTACTATTACTATCACAATTACTACTACCATTACCATTACTCCTACTCTTATTCTTACTACTACGATCACTATGACTGCTACAATTACCATTACTACTACTATTACCACCACTATTACTAGTATCATGAGTACCATTACATTTAGAATTACTCTTACAATTATCATTCCCATTACCATTTCTATTACTGTTACCATTTTTGTTGTTTTTATTGTTACTGCGACGATTGATACTATCATTGTTGCTGTTACTGCTGCTGCTACTACTACGACTACTACTTCCGCTACTGCTGCTATTGCTACTTTCAGTAGTGCTAGCACCACTAGTATTAGCACTATTATTGTTATTATTATTATTACTGTATACTACTACTACTACTACTACTACTACTACTGCTACTACTACTACTACTACTCCTCCTACTACGACCACCACTTCTCAGTTACTGCACACAACCGTCAAGTGCGACCCGCCGCGGACCACGCATTACCTCTCACCTCCGACTGCTACGGCTACTGCCACTGCTACGGCCACGGCTACGGCTACTCACCAGCCCTACCACCACCACTGCTGGTACTTCTGCTTTTCTTCTAGCACTCAAAATTAAGTTCCCGGACATATTGTTCAGCGCGTAAGATCGGCGTTGGTTCCGCATAAGCGGCGTTAAAGTCGACGTAGCCAGATCTAGGCCCATGGACATCGTGGGGTTCCTTTAAGGGTTCCGTTTAAGGTTTCTTTTCAAATCTCCTTTAAGGCTTACTTTGAGGGTTCCTCTAAGGGTGCCGAGACTTCGTCGCATGAAGACGGCCTTAAGCGACTCTGTCGGTCTATGGTAGCTTTCATGGCAGCCCCGAAGCCCGAAGGAAAGGCTTCCAATCAGCTATGCCATGCCATCGAGAAACTTTCAGGAAACTTTATCAAGAATCTTACGTTTATGACGGCTTCGTGAAAATTCCGGTCCTGAAGGCGGCCTTAACCAGCTCTGTCCAACTACACGCAGCCCTGAAGCGCTTAGGAAGCCTCCCAGAAGCTCTTCTTTATAATGCCCACAGAAAGCTTGCCATAGAGAAGCTTGTAGGAAGCTTTGGGCTTCATTTGGGGCTTATAACTATGGCATAATTATGGCTTAAGACTGGCATAGGTATGTAATGGGATGGACGCAAATATGCCCCCGCGAAAGTTCCGCGATGGTGTTGCGAAAGACAAGCTTTTATCGCGAAGAAGGTCATTCCGGGATGAAGGAAGTTAGGTCAGCAGCCATATGTGGACTGTATTCACGCGCTGAGTATTAATTGATACTTGATATTGATGAACACAGTTAGTACAGAAGCCTGAGCAATTGCTAACACCCTGGCTTCTGGTTCCTCAATATCGGTTTACATTATTTGCCTCGAAACCCTATTCCATTTACTAAGGGCCCTACATTACATATATAACAGCCTGGGCTTTGCTGGATTGGACTGCTCAGCCCCTGGGTGCGGTGGCTGAAATATGAAGGTTCCCATTCCTGAGCCCCAGAAACCCTGAGCCTTATACAGTCAGGAAGGGCCTTCCGTCACGAGCCAGAATTGATAGGGTTTTGGGGTCGTGGCCGTTGCGAGATGGCTTGAGCCTTTCGACTCTTGTGTGAAGACTCGGTTCTTGCTGAGGGATTTAGTCTAAGTTATTTTATGTTATTAAAATCCCTTAACAAGAACCAAGAAGAGGACAACTATGTTGTGACAGCCCGGCTTGCACAACATCTCAACATGGCGTGCGTGATTGCGGTTCCCCTTGTTTACGACGGAGATTTCATGACCTTTGCATTCATGATGTTTGCCAACAGCTTCCTGTATTCCATGCACTGGTCGGTTTCCGCTGGACGAATTCATGTCTCCGTGGCAAGTCTCCGGTGTTTCTATGTCTTTGCGTACGCAATAATGGTCTTGGCGCACTGGATGGGTCCGCAGTCATACGACGCCCACTCATCGGCCCATATGAAGTGCTTGGAGGCTGGACAGTTGGTCTCAATCCTTGTTTTCGTGGACAGCCGGACCCACACCGTTGGTCAACTCGTATTGGCTCTCACGGAGGTATGTCGTCACATTGTGAACCGCGGTTGGGAGCGAACGGAATTGACGGCGACCATCCATGCGCAGCTTGTGTTTTCAGGGCTACTCATCATCGCCGCCATCGTATTCGAGCTTATTCTCCGTGGACGTGTAGCCGCACAATTTCAACATGCAGATGCTGAGTCGTTGGTCTCAAGCTTCCGTACGCTGTTGGGAGGCATTTGCGATGCAGAGCTGCTGTTGGATGACAAGCTTAAAATTGAAGCGGGCACGGGTTTGAGTCGCATTCTGCTGTCAGGCCGGACTGGATGAAGCCCTGGACCTAAGAGCCCAAACCCGATGTGAAAGCACGCTGTGCCCGATTCACCCACACTCGTGGTTATGGTTCCTTTGTGAATTCACCTACTGTCCTGTTCTAATTGTCAAGGCCCTGAACACGTTTTCACAGTTGGGTAATATAACATATTATATTTTAATCTGGTACTTAGACTAGGTATGGAAATTTAAATGCTTTAATACTATCCCAACCATGCACAAGGATACACTCGTCCCTGCAGGGAATGTGTGGGAGGGTGCCGCGTTTGAGGACCTGTTGTCCCAGGACCTTGAGGAGCACTGGGGGACTGATGGATCAACCCTCAGCCCCCAAAACCCTAAGCCCTAAACCCTAAATAACCCTAAACCCTAAACCCTAAACCCTAAATTAGGCCCTAAATCCTAAATCCCTAAACCCGAACCCGTAAGCCCGAAGCCCGTAACCTGGTTTCTCGTTAAGGGATTTCATTTAAGTTACCATGATAGGCCCAAAGCCCGACCATCTCTTAAGCCTATATTGACCTTCAACCCTCTTGGGTTTCGGGTTTAGCCGATAAGCGCAAGACCCGAAACCCTAGACCCTACATCTTTAACCCGCATTGCGTGAAGGAGCAGCTGCGTTTCCAAGCTTTCATGTCGACGGGGGGGCATGACAGTCAGCCGCACCTCAGCTGATGTTCCGTGGAGTTTTGTGTGCCATTTTCACATACATATTTAAAAAAAAAATATATATATGGTCTAGGGTTAAGGGGTTTAGGCTTCAGGTCTTACAAGGATACTCCTCTCTTACATCCTACACCCGAAGCCCAAAGCCCCAAACCCCAAGCCATTCAGACTCAGGACACCTGCAACTGCGCCATGTCTCCGCGTGACTTTTTGCACTGCTCAGCAGCAGCCCAACCTGTTTTCATTCATGAAGTTCAGCTTGAGAGTTCGATATAGGGGAGTTAATGATTACAAGTACTATCTTAGGGTTCCTCATTATGGCTATAGTCTTTTATGCAATAAAACCCTATTCTAATTATGAAGGCCCTGCATTAGGGGTTGCTTCAGGGTTCCCCCAAGCTACTCCTGAATATACCTAGGCCTAGGCCCTCAAGGGGCTCCTACAAACGAACTTTGAGCGCTTAAGTACGGTTGATGATAGAAATCCTGCATTACCCATAATAAGGAATATGCCATAACTCCCATAGTTTACGGTCCTTAAGGTGATGCAGGATGTATATTATCAACAGTATCTAGTACATGGGTTCATGAAGTCTTGGGGTACCCCATTCTCTCTTTCCCTTCTCTATGCGCTCCTTTCTCTCGCCACATCCTGTCTTCCTTGGTCTCGCCACGCAGAAACCGCTCTACTTATATTACCTGGCGATCAAGGGCCTTTTTGCGGTATTGCTGGTAGCAGGCAGCAGGCTGGGCGCGGCATTGTTGTAGAACCAAAACAAAGGAGGAGCATGCACCGCAAGCAGTGTTTGGTTCACCTGAAGGAATGCGCTAGTGTCGATCAGATTGCTTCGATTGGTTGAACGCGCTGCATCCCTGAATCCGGAAGTACATATGTACATACATGTATATTCAATCATACATACATGTACATTTACACGTGTTATACATATACATATACAGTTCCACAGCAACCGAAGCAACAAACAAAATTCAGGCAGAGGGTTGGCGTGGACCTGTACCACGTGCCAGTGCCGCACTTGCTCCTGGTCCATATTTGGAGGTTTCCGAAAATAGGGGACCCTAATATAGTACCCTAAATAGTGGCATCCTTATGATTAAGGGCCCCAAAATACGGTAGCCTAATTTTCGGAAACTCCCATTTAGGGTTTCGGGCTTCGGGTTTAGCGATGGCTAGGGTCCGTTTTCGGGGTGTCTCAGAAGGATCCTCGAAATTCAGTGCCCCTTACCTCGCATATGGTAAAGGTCCCCAAACCCTGAATGATACTTTCTTGATCTTTCTTGTATCTCAGAAGGATCCTACAAATCAAGTGCCCCTTACTTCGCATATGGTAAAGGTCCCCCAGACGGGGTAAATTAGTGAGTCTCATGCAAGCATCAGAAAGGCTCTGTAGCGGCTCTGAGATTGCCAACAAGTGCTTTAGGGTTTAGGGTCTAGGGTTTTAGGGGTTTAGGGGTTTAGGGTTTAGGGTTAGGGCTCCAGGCGGTTTCGGAGCTATGTCTTGGCTCAGTGTGGAAACTACTCGCAAAACCTGGTTGATCTTTCGCTCTCCCCTGTCTACAGTATGGTACCAATGATACTAAAGACCCGAAACCCCAAACCCTAAACTCCTAAACCTAAACCTTAATGTCCTGCTTGCACTGTATTGCGTTTTGCCGTGGATCGGACAACTGAGCCGCGCATAGTGGGACGCTTCTGTACTCTGCAGTTACGTACTTGCGGCTCCGTTCACCAATGTAGGGGATGAGTTAGGAGTCTCAACTTGCAACTCTGTAGCGTCACTAACTTACTTGATGGGCAATTGCACCAGGATCGACAAGTTCGGGACTTCACCTACATCTCCAAACCCTGTCACAAGACTGAGCGGAACGCTGCCGACCGTAGCTAGACTCAGACTCTAGACACCGCCGTCCCTCGACACAATGTAGCGCCTATTTGCTTGTTGACTGGTCTCTATTACAGCAAGAATGCAGATACGACTATGAAGAAGTCCAGACAATGATGCTGCAGAGTAGTCAGAACTTGGAGGTCCAGGGGACTTAGGAGGTGGGTTGTAAGTAGAGTTATAAGCACCCTAAATGGAGCTGCCCTAACTATAACCCTACTTACAACCGACTTACTGAGTCCCCTGGGCCTCCAAGAAGGTATGGCTGCGAGGATGCCTATCATCTTCTTGCCATGAAGATGGATATGGAATCCTCTGCATTGCCGGAGGCCACTTAGGGTTTAGGGTTTAGGGTCACGGAGGTAGACCCAAACCCTAAGCCCCTAAACCGCTAACCATAATTGAACCCCTAAGCCATAAACCACTGTTAAACGCGTCAGCGGCGTGGGGGGACTCTAATCTCTCATCTGTCATTGGGTTAAAGTGATATAGGGGCCATAATGATTGGAACAAGGATCTTCGGTATACCATAGTAACCTTACACTAAGGAGCCCCCAAGAACAGTAGCGGTTATTCATTTAGGCCCCTGTATGAATACATAATACATCCCCTTCCGTAAGAGCCCGAGTATCATGATCCCTACTATTGATGATATAAATCCTGCATCATCTTACAGTAGAAGCCCAAAAGTTGGAAACCCAATAGCCTCCATCCTTAAGAGTCATATATAGGGAATCATAGCACAATATTTCCCTAATCCGGTGTCCAACTTTTTTGGGGTTACTATAAGGACCCTAAACCATGGGAATTATGGTATATTCCTTATTATGGGTCATGCAGGATTTATATCAGCAACCGTACTTCTTTGAGTTCTTTAAAGGGTGCATGAGGATCCCTACTACAATCCCTATGACCCTAAACCGTAAACCTTTGTACCCAGAGACTCCGATATCCCATCATTAAGGACTATTCCTTAAATGATAGTAGGATCCCCTAGTATGGTTTTAAAGTATATTCCTCAATCAAGGGATATTGGAGTCTCTAGGTACCCTAAACCCTAAATTGATCAGGCCTTGCGGCCCCTGCGGCTTTGAAGATTGGTGGCTTAAGATGTGCCGGTTCGGGGATGAATGTGGGGAGGACCGCCAAGGAAGATGTTTGTCTGGGTTTAGGGTTTAGGCTTGCTACAAGGTCCGTCATGTACAACAGCCTGCCGATTTATGAAACAAAAAGCATAATGTTCAAGCTCAGCTTGCGGTGCCAGCAGGGCGCTTACGTAGAGGCTCTAAGCACTGTACCTTTTCGACTTGCCTGTGTTTCCCCATTAATCTGAAGGTGGCTTGCCTCGCTGTTTCATGTGAAGCCTGCGGGAATGCCAGGATCAACCGCATGCCACGACCCGCCCGGCTCAGGGGAAGTGCGAAAGCTCTAGCTTTGCATCTCAAGCAAGGGTTTAGGGGTCAGATTGATCAAGGAGAAGAAGATGTGAGCTAGAAATTAAGAAGTGCAAGCAGCGGCTGTACCGGCGACAGCGACAGCCTACAGTTCGAATCGTATGCTATCTTCTGCATGCACAGTCAAACAAAGTAGAGGATCTTCAATACTTCACAATCATGTTGGCAAGTCGCTTCTCGGTGAAAGGAAGTAGTTAGCATAGGGGCCTATGAGCCTATGTGATTGCCAATACTGTTCATCCCTTCGCCTTCTCCTGCTGACATCATACTACTTTATGCCCCGAAGCCCTGTTCACATGGTTCGGGCCCATGTATTATCTGTTACCCTCAAACCCTACGCCGGAAGCCCTGATTTTTTCGCGCTCTACATGCTCGTAAGAGCAACAGGCAAACCAGGACAATGCAGCCAGATTCGTACGGAGGGACAGAGGGTATGGGGGAATCATGCTACGGCCCTTCTAGATAGGGTCGTAGTCCTTTGTGTTAAGTTTTTATCCGTAACATTGAGAGCAGACTGCAAGGCTTGAATCCCAATGAACCCTTAGATAACCCCATAGAGCCCTAGAGTACTCCTAATATTAACATCCTGGAAAAGCTCGTTAAAAATCTTGCAAAGCCTCATGCACTCCTATAAGACCGACCCTATGGAAACCCCTTCCGAACTCCCGAAACTTTCCTGAACCCAGCCAACCGCGAGGCAATGCCGGCGCAGATTCCTTCCATTGCCTCGAGGCCAGTCATGAGGGTGTGGGGTTCAGGGTTCGGTTCTGGCCGAGGCCGACATATTGGGGGATGATATAAATCCTGCATTACCCATAATAAGGAATATACCATGATTCCCATAGCTTAGGGTCCTTATAACGTGATGCAGGATTTATATCATCAACAGCATTGGGGGAGCTTCTGAAGAGAAAGTGGGTTTAGGGTTTAGGGTTTAAGGGTTATAGGGTTTAGGGATTGAAGTAACATTACACTATACTTGATGCTATCATGTTAGCATTATAAGGGGACCCTTTAAGAATACTCTTGCAAGGTAGTGATTAGTCCAAATTCCCATCATAGAGGCAACTGAATGCCGTAATCATTAATCTGTTTGGTTCCTTGGGCTATACCTGTACCAGTATCCACCACGAAAACAATATCTTCGAGTCATTCTGGGCCCTGTACTGGGCTACGGGATGGGAGCTCCGTTTAGGGTTGCTTATATGGGTCCAGGGCTTAGGGATTGATGGCTTAGGGCTTCACGGAGTTTTAGGGTTTACGGTTTCGGGTCAAGTTCTGCGTTTCTCCCTGTTGTTTCCAGTGTTCAGACTTTCTGAGACCTAGTCCAGGCTAATGCCGCAGCCCCGGCTCATGTTAACCAACAAGATCCCAAACTCAAAATAAACATAACGTTGATGCAGTTGATGATATAAATCCTGCGCTACCCATAATCATGGAGATACCATAATTCCCATAGTTTAGGGTCCTTAAGGTGCTGCAGGATTTATGTCATCAACAGTATGTAGCTAATTTTTCGACCAGGAGGTCTACTCACAATCTCCAAACCCTCAACCCTAAACCCTAGCCGTGAAACTCTGCTGTACTCGGAACCTCACAAGTCAGAGCCCCCATTCAGATGGGGTTTAGGGTTTAGGGTTTAGGATATCATAGAGCATAGGAGCATATTGCACCCCCCCCCCCCGCCAAGTTAACCGCACCCATGTCCTTGTCCTTCCTCAACTCAGCGTGCAAGCCCTAAACACCCACCCCTTCAACAACTTAAGCAGAAGCCGAATCATCGCTAAGACGGGATGGTCGGCTGCAAAGGAGTCACTCAAACCCTGAACCACTCTTAGCCTCAAGCCCTAACACCCAAATCCCACGCCTCAAATTCCTAACCCTCAGCCCCAAACCCTAAACCCTAAACCCCAAACCCTGGTTATGCTGACAAAAAGGAGTTCAAAAAAAAAAACCCAAACCTTTAAACTGGCTTCAATCCTAAGCCCCAGACCTGGATCACCTCACCCGAAAACTCCAATCCCCAAAAATCCCCCCCTCCCCCGCACCCAGCCCAGAGTCCCGCAGAACCCCCAGCAGTACTTTGTCATAAGTTGGGTAATTATACTATTTTGCATGTTTATTGGTACTTAAACTCAATATAGGGTCTAGAATTTTCAAGTTTTTAATACTATCCCAGCCATGAACTAGAGTATTGCAGGAGTATGACGTCCACCAGCAATGGTCTTCGCTCAAGAGCCTCCTCACGGGCATCTAGTGCGGCGGTTTCTCGCTTGCCGACTAGCAGCGTTGTGTTTTGGGGCTTAGGGATTAGGGTGTATAGGGCTTAGGGTTTAGGGTTTCGGGTTTCTTTTGCGTTACGAAGCCCAGGCCCACAGTGCTAGTGCAAAGTTCTTTGCAGGCCAGCGGATTGGCTTCAGGGTCGGAGTCCGAAAACTGCGGTGGTAGAAGAGAAGTAGCAGTAGAAGTAGTGCTAGCAGTGGCTTGCAGCAGTAGTAGTAATAGTAGCAGCAGCTGAAACCTAAACCCTAAGCCGTGTAGCAGTAGTAGTAGTAGTAGTAGTAGTAGTAGTAGATCCGCGAGATCTGAGGAAAGAAACTTCCGTTTCAGATAGGCTTCACAACTCGGTGGTTTAGGATGTGTGGGGTCTAGGATTTGGGGTTTTAAGGGGTCTGGGGTTCAGGGTATAATGTCTAGGCGTGAGGTTTGGTTCCGGGTTTAAGGTTGGTTTTGTCGAATCTCTTCTGAGCTGGGACTAGTTACTAGCCCAAGTCCAGACCCCAAACCCGCCAAACCCTAAACCTTGAACCCTAGACCCCAAGCCCTGAAAGTGTACTCTAGGGTTTAGGGTTTGTATGGTCTTGCCGCCGTGTTCAGCGCGCGCTTTTTTTAGCATTGCGATTTAGGATATAGGGTTTAGTAATTAGGGTTTAGTATCGTCAGTCTTTGCGGCTCGCTAGAATCATTATGTCACTGTCCCAACGCCCCGTGAACCCTAAACCCCATAAACCTAGACCCCCACCAGCTAGATCCAAAGCCGTCAATTCAAAAACATGAGGCTCGAAACGAAACGGTTGTTCAGTTTGGGGTTGAGGGTTTAGGGTTTAGGGAAGCCCCCTCTCCAAACCATGTGAACCGAGGAAGGATCGCTGCTGCCGGGTTTGCCACACTTGAAAGAGCTCATGCTGGTGGTGGATCCACAGCAGAGCCACGAAGTAGTGCAGGTTCACATGCAGTACAAGGACTTCCCTGGGACCAGTGGTAAGCAGAGGTCTGAAACATAACCCCTTATACCCATAGGCCCCTAAGTAGTTCCTGTTTAAGGATTACCTTATTATCGGATTCGAAATATAAACCATAAAAACGGAACTACTTCGGGGCCTATGGGTACTTCCTAGATGTATAATGTATGCTAACATGCCCAAAAATCTCAATTCTACATATGACGGATCGAAGCCCCAAAGGCAAGTCAGGGAGAAGGCCAGCACGCTGACCCCAGGCTGTGGTCTTGCGACACAGTGAACCTTAATATGCAAGCTTTGGGGGGGTTCGGGTTTAGAGTTGTTAGGGTTTAGGGGTATCTAGGGTTTAGGGTTTAGGGTTTAGGGGTATCTACGGACTCCAAGAGTCCTTTGGGCTTTGCATGGTGTGGTTGAGGCCTCTAAGCTCTAAGCAACATATCCCGCACCCATCAACACCCTATACCCTCAACTCTAATATAGGGGCCTCAATAATTACCAACACTCTTATGGGGTATAAAGGGGCCCCAAAACCCTAAATCCTAAATCCTAAACCGTAAACCCTATTCTAATTATTAAGGCCCCTATGTTATCCCAACCGACCTGCCAGGAGGGTCGACGGCGACAAGACGAAAGGCCAGCGGCAACTCTGCTACAGCCGTAGGCCTTGAACTTCGGGCCCTGAAGAATTAGAAAAGAGTTCCGGGGGAGTATATGGTCACGGTTTAGGGTTGAGGGTTTAGGGTTTAGGGTTTTCACTGGTCCGACCCCTACATGAAGCTAAGTTAGAGAATCTAAACCAATGCGCAGCATGAACTTCAGACCCCCTGGTAAGGCTCCCCGGTTTAGTGCAGGGTTTGGGTATAGGTGCATGTCGGGAGAATGATGAGACGACGTTTGCCACATCACCCAATTTCCCTAGATTTCGATTCCGGCGCCGGGCCCCGCGATCCCAGCAGCACGCCCCAGACTGCCGGATTCCACCCCAAATAGTCATGAGACGCGTTATTCCTTCGTCTTCTAACATTTCCGCAGGTATCGTTATGCCACACAGATCCTAAACACATCGACTCAAAACTTCCCATGCAATGTGGGGGTCAAAAAATTTCGCAACAAATCTTCCCTATCTAGTCAGAGAGCAATCTACCCCAAAGCCCTGCCCCTTTTTTGTCTGGTCGTTCCTTTCCTGGCTGCAAAAGAGTCCCCAGGATGTGGAAACCTACCAAGATGTCCCCAATCAGTGAGAGACCATACCTGCAGCATGCCATTAGAAATCAATAGGACCAGGCAGTCACTCAAAGCCGGGCCTGCGGTTCGCCATGCTTGGGAAAATACAGGTTGCAACTGGTTGCCATCTGTGCTCTTCCATACTTTAGGGTTTAGGGTTTAGGGGCGCAGTCATCGCCCATCTGTGGTTCGCTCAGAAGAACACCGGGACGTCATCCAGAGAACGCCTGCGAATCATCAGAAGACCACTCGCGACAAGCACGGCGACCAGGACGGCAACCCACCACGAGACCCCAGGAAAGCATCGTTCCATCAATCTGCTGCTGTGATTGAAGGTTTTCTTGAGCCCAACATGGTCCATAATAGTCTTTTTAGGATCAATCCTTGCCCGTGCAGCATGCAAACTGCTGAATGGTGGGACGTCAGCACCGCACCACAGCGGGACGGGAGACACACTAAACCCTAAACCCTCAACCCTGAACCCTAAACCCTAAGCCCTAAACCCAAATAGTCGCACGTGACGAGCTATTTGATCCGCTCCACGGCGCGCAGCACCTGACGGAATCAATTCCTTCTATACTTTGAACCCAGGCAGCCTGAAGTGTTACCACACTGTTTGGGAACAACCAGCCTCAAAAACCCTAAATTGCAAGAGACCTCACACATCCAACAAAAATCCAGAACCCTTCAGTAAAATGCCTGTCGAACAGAAAGCCAGTATCCGAAGCGAGGTCGACACTCTCCCCACCCTCAACCCTCGACCCTCTGAACCTCTGGGAAACTAGCAGAAAAACGATGTCACCCTAAACCCTCGAAACCTCTGGGAAACTAGCAGAAAAACGAGGTCACCCTAAACCCTCTAAACCTCTGGGAGACTAGCAGAAAAACCTAAGTACCATCCGTAACCCAAGTATATGATTATTAGGTCCCTTGGACCCTTAGGGAAAACGAGGTCAACTTGCGGCAGTTCGTGCGGCCAACGGAGTGGCAGACGATCAGCTCCCAAGTCCAGCAGTTCGCCAATCGGGGAAGGCCCGGTTTGTTGCACCCAGAGACTCCAATATCCCTTAATTTAGGGTTTAGGGTTTTAGGGTTTAGGGTTTAGGGGTTTAGGGTTTAGAGGTTTAGGGGTTTAGGGTTTAGGGGTTTAGGGTTTAGGGTGAGACCTCAATATCCCTTGATTACGGAATGTTCCTTAAATTATGGTAGGATCCCCAATGTGATTTAAGGTATATTCCTTAATTAAGGGATATTGGAGTCTCTAGGCAGGAACTCTAAGAATCTCAGTTGTGTTTGGGGCATACGATAAGTAGAACCTTAAATAGCATACCGTTGCTTATTCTATAGCATTGGTAACATCGTACTATGTAGTTTACGGTCTGTATTAGGGTTCTATACCCTGCAATCTGAAAGTAGGCTCTTACACTGAGCTTTGAATCCATCCTAGCCCAGACCAGGCCCGGAAAGTACATGGCAGTTCTTTAACTTTTGGGTCAGGTGGGTTTAGTGTTTAGGGTTTTCGGTTTAGGGTTTAGGGTTTATAGGTTCTGGATCCACACAGGAAGGCGTACAACAAACAACCCTGCGCACTACAGCCTGTTCATCGACATCCTCAAATTTGTATTGGGATGCTAGTAGTGGAGGTTAGTATTTAGGGCAGGATCTGATTAAGTTCCAAAGCTCAAGCAGTGAGACTAGACTTTGGCTTCAAGCCGCACAGACAAGTCCGACACCTAACCTTGAACTCCGCTAAACCCTAAACCCTATAAGCCCTAATCCTGAACTCCCCTAAACCCTCAACCCTATAAGCCCTAACCTTGAACTCCCCTAAACCCTAAACCCTATAAGCCCTAACCTTGAACTCCCCTAAACCCTAAACCCTAAACCCTATATAAACCCTGTAAGCCCTATAAACCCTAGAAGCCCTAACCTTGAACTCCCCTAAACCCTAAACCCTATAAGCCCTATAAACCCTATAAGCCCTAACCCTGAAGTCATATGCTAAGCTGAGACCCAGGAAACCCCAAGGATGCCAGACTCCTTCAGTCGGGAATGTAGCCTACGCCATACTTGGAGGCCGGTTTAGGGCTTAGGGTTTAGGGTTTTGGGTATAGTTAGGGTAGCTCCATTTAAGGTACTTATAACTCAACTTATAACCCACTTACTAAGTCCCCTGGGCCTCCAAGTACGCCTTACTCTAAGGTTCCATGTACCCAAATACCCATGGGCTCCATAGTAGTTCCTGTTTGTGGGTTGTATTTAGAATCCTACAAGGTAATCCCAGAAAGGAACTGCTATGGAGCCCATGGGCAGTATATACTTTGGCCTTAAAGTACATATGTAGGGATCACTTTGAAGATTATGTTTAGACGTCTCGACCGCCTTTTTGTAGGGTACCTACCATTCTCGTTGTTTGAACGCACAAAAAAGGTCGGGTAAGGTAGCTTAAGGTGGGGAATGCAGGTAGGCCTTCGAAAAAACTTAGAAGTTCCTCAATCTTTAAAGGTGAACTTTAGGTTTTGAGGTTTTGGGGGTCTAGGGAATTTAAGGGGTAGGGGTCTAGGGGTTTAAGGATTTAGGGATTTTAGGGATTTTAGGGGTTAGGGGTTTAGAGGTGTAGGGGTTTGGAGGTTTAGGGTGTAGGGTGGAGTCCCCGACCAGGTCGGGCAACACGCAGAAGGACGACCTGGGTATGGTGTGGGTCAGGATGATCGACAATCCCGGCAAGCATCTCGCAGTGCAGAGTTTAGGTAGCAGGGTTTGGGTGTGAGGTGTTCAGGTTTTACCCAGAGACTCCGATGTCTCGTAGTTAAGGACTATTCCTGAACTTATAGTAGGATTCCTAATGTGATTTTGAGGTACATTCCTTAATTAAGGGATATTGGAGTTTCTAGGTGGGGCGTATGATGTTTTTGTTTCAGCGTTGAGTCCTTAGGCGGGGTTCAGGGCTTGTTGTGTCTGGTCCTGGGCTTAAATTCTAGGACATTTCCAGGTGGGTAGTTTCGGTTATAGGAGCCTTATAGAAGGCCTATATACCTTTTTGAAGCCTTATAGAAGCCCTATATAACC
>CAJNJA010089007.1:257-19997 GCA_905231915.1 Symbiodinium necroappetens
AGGGCTTAAGGGTTTAAGGTTTTAGGGTTTAGGGGTTTAGGGGTTTAAGGGTTTAGGGTTTAGGGTTCAGGGATGTTTAGGGTTTAAGGGTTTAGGGCCTTAAGGGCGTACGGCTTCGGGGTTTCTGGAAAAGGGGTGTATCAGGATTCATGGGTTTGGGTTTAGGCTTCCTTTAAAGGGTTCGTTTACAGGTATCTACAAGGGCTATAAATTCTTAATTTCTAGCTGTTGAATACCGGAGCTATACTGCATTAGCGTCTAGATACGTCGTGATCGTGATAGGTTACAAGGTCCATGGAGAGTTCCGAAAGCGAGCCTGTTTGAGTCACCCTAAACCCTAAAGTAGCTAAGCTCGTTGGGTCGCATGGGGTGGTTCTTAGTGCGCAGGGTTTGGTGCGAAGACCAGTGCAGCCGGCCTTCAACCCATTAGACCTAAGTCAAGCCTTGCACCCCGAAGCCGTTACGCCCTCAAACTCCTACTAAGCCCTTAAACCCTAAACCCTAAACATCCCTAAACCCTAAACCCTTAAGCCCTTAAGCCCGAATCCCTAAACCCTAAACAACCCTAAACCCTAAACCCTGAAACCCTTAAACCCTAAACCCTTAAACCCTTAAACCCTTAAGCCCTAAACTCTTAAACCCTTAAACCCTTAACCTTGAAGATTAGGGGCCCTACCAGTCCGAACTGGTAGGTGTTGGGCGTGCAGCCCGGAGCCACGGCGGATGAGGCGCCCGACCGTTCGGGAGCTTCAGTTTGGGAATTCCACAGCGGCCTTGTAGAGTTTGCAAAGGGCTGAGGGTTTCGAGTTTAGGGCTTAAACTAGGCTTTCTCACGGGTTTTTAAGTTTTTGGTATAGATGTTGAATTTTGTCTGACTTATATGTTGTACTAGTATACCTTACAGTTACCTAAATTGTTCACGCCCGGCGCTAACCCCTAGACCCGACAACAGCAACTTCACACGCCCTATACCCGAAAGCTCCCATAGCCCTACGTAAACCGTTTCTGGGTTCTTGCTAAGGGATTTAATTTAAGTTACCATCATAAGGAAACCCGATTCTGTACTATAGATCCCTATTATGGCAACTTAAATAAACTCCCTTAACCAAGAACCCAGTTTTCCGAAAGACCCAAATCCACAAAGAAAAAAAAACAACAACGCAAGCCCACGACCCCGGAGCCCCGGGTTGACCCTAAACCCTACCGCCTGAACCCTAAAAAGGCCTACCTTTTCAGGGCCCTACTGTTGATGATATAAATCCTGCATTACCTTCAGGGCCTCAAACTACGGGAATTATGGCGCATTCCTTATTATGGGTAGTGCAGATTTCTATCATCAACCGTATTTCTGAATTCCTGTATTAAGTCCGTAAAGCAGGTAGGGTAACCGGGATGAAGGTACACCCGAAAGTCGTAAACTATAAACCCTGAACCCCAAATTCCCAAGCCATAACCTCAGGTCAAAGCCGCATATCGCCGCAAAGTGAAAACGATCCACCCAGACAAAGGCGTCGTTGTTTGGTAGCGCCGTCCGGGGGGGGGGGGGTTAAGTGGGCTTAGGGTTCAGGGTTCGAGGTGTGCGGGTTTTCAGGGGCTTAGAGCTCATGGGGTCCTGAACCCGATATTCTTAAAACCATACCCTAAGCCCGAAACACCAACCCCAGACCCTATACTCTAAACCCTATCCTCAACGGAGCTCTTTAAAGGGAACCCGATTGCCTAGACCCTTACATATAGCAATTTGTTAGGTTATCTCAGTTTCTTATAACTATAGGATCCTAACTATAAACAAATAACCCAGAAAAAGGAGTTGCACGTATAAGGGCCAAAGCCCTAAACCCTACACTCCTAAACCCTTAAACCCTAAACCCCTAAAGCCCTGTACTCTAAACCCCTAAACCCTCAACCTTAAATCCCTAACCCTAAACCCCTAAACCCTAAACCCCTAAACCCCTAAAAACCCTGAAAACCCTAAACCCTGTACAGCGCAAAATCCCGAAAATTCCCTGAATTCTAGTGTCTCAGGGTTTCCCATCACTTCCGGAGACTTGGGAGTTTTGAGGCTTGCAACCAGAATCAGGTTTAGGGCGTTTAGTTTATTTTTTGGTGGTTTTAGGGTGTGTTTTTGGTTTAGGGCGTTTTGGGGTTTTGGGGCTTAGTTGTTTTTGGGTTTAGGGGTTTTGGGTTTGCTTGGGGTGTAGGGGTTGAGGGTTTAGCAAACGGTTTAGGGTTTAGCGTTTATAGGGCCTAAGCGTCCGAAGGAGCCAACAATTAGGTACTTATGTCACTGAAAGTGTGTTTGTGCAGTCCCTCAAGGGTTCCAAAGGGCCCAATAATGACTTAGGTTTCGGATAGTAGTTGTTTAGATTGCTATTTGGGAGCGTACATGATCAGTAGGTGCTTGGACCCTTACAACACTTGCTAAAGGAACTACCCTAAACCCTAAAGGAAGGCTTGAACCGTCTCGTCTGAAACAGGCGTTCCTGAGACCTTAGTTAGGACTGATGGAAGGAGGTGTTCAAACAAAAAGGAACTAGAGGGAACCCTGACTCCTTAAACCCGCTTCCGTAAGCTCTACCCACTAGTAGAGTAGGTGACCGTTCACCTCTATGGGGTATGATAATCTCTATATTCTATATCCCCAAGGTTAACCTTTTTTAAGTCTCCTAGGACCTAAACCCTAAACCCTAAACCCCAAACCCTAAACCCCAAACCCTAAACCCCAAACCCTAAACCCTAAAACCCCAAACCCTAAACCCTAAACACTGGACAAGAAGCCCTAAAACCCTAAGCCCTAGACCCTACAACCCTAAGCCCTAAACCCTAAGCACTGGACAAGAAGCCCTAAACACGAGGGTTTGTGTAGCGGCGGAGGGCTCCTGGGGGTGTTGCTGCCGAGATGGGCGGCTGGTGCCCAGACAGACCCAAAGGGTCCTAAGTACCTTTAGGCCAAGTTTAGGGTTTAGGGGTTTAGGGGTTTAGGATAGCAGAATGTAGGGTTTCTATATTAGGAATTACTATGATGATTTAGGGAAGTATCCACCAGAACAGTACCACGGACCCTTTGGGAGAAGGAAGGGAAGAACGACATTCTTGATTCGGAAGGGCTGTGGACCTACCCATGGCCCACGGCAGACACCGTCTTCCCGGTGAGCTTGAAGCTGGTGGAGCATCTGAAGGGCTGGTTTTAGAAAAAAAGATGAATTTCTGGGAGGTTGAAGGGATGGCGTTAGGGTTTAGGGTTTAGGGTTTAGGGTTTAGAGTTTAGGGTTTAGGGTTTAGGGTTTAGGGTCAACCAGCTGATGACCAAGAACATTTCGAGCAGGACACCGCCTGGTACCTGTAGAGCTCCAGCGGCTTGGAGGTGGAAGGAGATCCACTAGGGGGCCTTCAAGCAGAAGAAGAGGAAGTGCTTCTTCGCGGAGCTCCAGTAGACCTAGTAGTTGATGGTGTAGCTCACCTTCCTTAGATCTGCTTCATGTTGAAGAGCATGTGGAAGATAGCCATTCAGGGTTTGGGGGTCAGGGGTCTGCGTTTAGAGACCGAAACTACCCAACGAATTGGGGACACTCGGACCCTCTAGGCAACTGGTTTTGGGGTGTGGGGTGCAGGGTTGGATTACGGTCGCCGCGGGTTGCCACCCCCCCATTGAATTAAGGAATGTACCTTAAAGCCATCGAGTTTTGAGGGAGCCCTCTATGTACTAGGTACCGATTTGAATTATTTGTTAGTTCCCCCTTAATGCCCCCATATATATATACATATATATATGTATTATATTATATATATACTTGTTTGATTGTTTGTTTATTTATTTATTTATTATCCTAAGCCTTAACCGTTGGGATCTGTCAGCCTCGACCACGCTGGAGGAGGCGACTCGCAGGGGTTCGTCCGCGTGCGCACCGCGCAGCTTGGACGTGATTCGTTTCTTCAGGGTTTGCGGTTTAGGGGTTTAGGGTTTATAGCGCTTTTGGTTTGGGGTCTAGTTTTGGGGTTTAGGGTTTAGGCTTGGGGCTTTAGGGGTTTAAGGTCCAGGTTGTGGGATCTAGGGTTTCGGGAGTTGTTCAGACAAGTTGCGGGGTTGAGGCTTGCGGGTCGAGAGCTGTTGGTTGTCTTGGTTCGTGCGGTGTGTAATAATGGGGTATTGGGGTGCTTGATAAAGCTTCTGGGGGAGCTGGGTTTAGGGTGCCGCTATTTTTTGGATTTGGATGGTGGTAAGCATTTTTCGGGGTGTTGAGGTGAACCAGGTAGGTTTCCACAGGGGGATTTCCAGTGTAAAGTAAGGAGGGCTGTGGCTCCGGGGCTTTTTGGTTAGTTCAGGAACGAGGGTTTTAAATGGTAACCCTAAAGCCCGAAAGGTGCTGGGGCTACAGGGATTGTGGTTTAAGGGTTTAGGAGAAGCACTTCTTTCGCTGGTGATGCAGACTTGAATGCTGCCAGATGCATCCGGAGACGACGACCCTGCCTGCTAGCTGTGGGCCCGAGATCCTAAATGTGCCAAACCCAGTGATTCTGCAAGACTTAAGCGGGTCCTCTCAGGATGTTTTGTCCCTTGAAGCTTTATGCCTAGGAGTTTTGGATGCCAAAACGCCATCTAGTCTTGTGTAACTATACAGCCTCCATGACTTGGGTTCTCGGACACTCCAGGCCAAGTAGATCATGGCGCTCCGCAAAATTAGGGGTCATGTGGGTTACTAAGCTTAGAGATCGGAAGAAGCAGTCCCTGGGAAGGGCAAAGGAAGAAGTTATAAGCGGACTTACGAGCAGGCGTTGTCCGTTGCACGAAGACTGGCAGCCGGAAAGGAGGATGCCAGAAACTGCAATTTCCTTGAGTTTTTCACATGGCCAAGTCGCATGCGGCCAATGACAAGGTGTAGAGCCAAGCTTAGCCAAAGCTTCTGTAAAGTCTTGACAACCTGATACTTAGCTAGACAAAATCCTAAGGGTCTACGTGCCCAAGTAGTATATGCTTTGCTGTCCCCAAAGTACCTATAATGTATGGCTTGCTGAAAGCAAGAGTATATAGCAACTATTTGGTTACATGCACCCTCAGGGAAAATTCTCATCCTTGAAAAACCGCCTAGCATCCTACAGAACCACAAATCCTAGCTAGACCCTGGATTTCGGGTTTAGGGTGTTTATCGATGGGCAACCTATGTTCGGAGCCTCACATAAGGCAGCCCAAATTTTATTTACCGAAACCCCAAAACCCCCCCACATAAGTGCCACAAGATGTAGCCCCAACCTAGGCAA
Source organism: Symbiodinium necroappetens (assembly GCA_905231915.1). Classification (NCBI taxonomy): domain Eukaryota; class Dinophyceae; order Suessiales; family Symbiodiniaceae; genus Symbiodinium; species Symbiodinium necroappetens. The sequence continues at coordinate 5,514 of CAJNJA010089007.1, forward strand.
AACCACCCACTCCTGCACTGAGGGCCCGAGACTCAGATAGACCCCAGACAGAAATCTGTAGATCCCGGCCCCACAAGCCCAATCGTCCATGACCCGTAAACCCTAGAAACCCTAAAGCCCTAAAGCCCCTAATACCCTAAACCCTGTAAGCCCTAAACCCTGTAAGCCCTAAACCCTATAAGCCCTAAACCCTTAAACCCTAAAACCCTAAAGCCCCTAAACCCTATAAGCCCTAAACTCAAGACCGTGGAGATCTGCGCCCGAATCCTGATCCCGCTGATGCTCTAGAAACCCTAACCCTAGTCCCTAAACACCCCAAAGTCCTTAGCCCTAAACCCAAAACCCTAAAGCCCCAAAAACCTTAAGCCCCGAAAAACCCTAAAACCCTATAAACCCTAAGCCCTAACCAAAAACCCAAGACCCTAAAACACCAAAAACCCTAAAACCCCTAAAAACCCCTAAAATCCTGTAAGCCCTAAACCCAAAACCATGGAGCTCTGATGCCCCCAAGGTATCTCGCGCTGTCTAGCGATGCGAATCTTCAGGTTCCGCCGGCTTTGGGTGTTTTAGGGTTTTAGGGTTTAGAGTTTTTGGGGTTTTTAGGGTTTTAGGGTTTAGGGTTTTAGGGTTTTTGGGGTTTTAGGGTTTTGGGGTTTTAGGGTTTTGGGGTTTTAGGGTTTAGGAGTTTAGGGTTTAGGGTTTAGGGAGGGTCTACCTAGACCCTTAAATGTAGCACTTTTTTGGGGGTTGCCGTAGTTTCTTACTATAGGATCCTATGCGTAACATAAGTCATCTAGGAAAGGTGCTGCATTTGTGGGGTCTAGGTAGGGTGGTACAAGAGCTTTCTATTCATCACTGCCTTCTGAAAAGTTGAAGGGTAGGTGCAGGGGCCTTTGATAAGGGACCGTTAATGAAGGCTGGTGGATGAATTAAACTTCGTGGTACTCGTAGTGCTTCGAAATACCTGTCCCAAAGATAGCCACAATTAAGTTCAGGGGGTTCAGGGTGTTTCCGAGGTACGACCCTAAGCCCTACAACCCTGAAGCCCTAAAGCCCTAAACCCTAAATCCCTAAACCCCTAAAGCCCTAAGCCCACAAACCCCCTAAAGCCCGAAACCCCCCTCCTTTGAATCGAAGGGCCTGTAGAACAACCCCCACGCCGTCATAAACCCTCGATGTAGGCTTTAACTTTAACACTTCTTGGGCCTTTCAACTCCGCCCTAAAACCGAAGCCCCCAGGCCCAACTCCCCAATTGCTAAACTGCTAAACCCTCCCTGACCTGGAACAACACCCCCCTTGCGCTTCGCTGCAGAGGCATCAACGGGCTCGGTACCCGAACTCTGTGATCAGGCGGTCTTCCTCCATTAGTTTCCGTGGAAAGGGATCCTCGTAGGCTGCCTTTACATTCCCAAAGGCTCCATGTACCCATATAGTATAATTATACTTAGACCCTAAAGTACCTACATAGGAACCCCTTTAAGGCCAAAGTATATACTATATGGGTACATGGAGCCTTTGGGATTATGAGGCTCGAAGGACTCAGAATGTAAGGCTTTTGGGCCCAAGACCATACCACGGTTGATGATATAAATCCTGCATTGCCCATAGTAAGGAATATGCCACAATTCCGATAGTTTCGGGTCCTTAACGTAATGCAGGATTTATATCATCAACACTATGTAAGGCATTTGGACGCTTTTGGGCTATTTGGAGCCTTAGGGTTAGAGGTGTGAATCGAATTGTTAGGGTCGCAGAAGCCTCCGGAGGGTCTCAAGACGTTCAATTCAATACCCTAAACTCTACACCTTGAACCCTAAACCCTAAACCTTCAAATCCTAAACCTTAAACCCTAAACCCTAAAACCCTAAACCCTAAAACCCTAAACCCACGGGTGTTGTTTATGCTTTCTATCAGGGCTCTAGTATTCGATCGACGGCTTCTCAGAAGGGTCCCCGGTTTGCTTTAGGCTTTCATGGGGGATGATTGGGTTTCGGGTGTAGGGGTTTAGGGTTTAGGGTTATAGGGTTTAGGGTTTAGGGTTTTAGGGTTTTATAAAAGGTTTAGGGTTTATAGGGTTTAGGGTTTAGGGTGTAAGGTTTAGGGTTAGGGTGATAGAGCTTCCCTACAACTTAAACCTTCTACACCCTCAGGGCCCCCAAAAACCTAAACCCTACAGCCTAAGCACTGAACCCTCGAAGCCCCAAACTGCCCTCAACCCTAAAACCAGTTTCATATATCATCGTTGGTCAGGGTCATCCTGTCCGGTGGCGAAAAGGGGGCCAGCTCATGTGAGAGGGCCTTACTTCGCTTCTGCGTGACGGTGGATTGGGGATGGGGTAGGGGTTTAGGGATCAGGGTTTAGGCTACAATGTAGGAGTGGGGAGATTCAGGAGTAGTAGTGTTGCCTTACAGCCCTATGTAGTTATAGGTCGTACTATGACGCACCCCGAAACCTCATTCTAGTGGTTTCTGTGCCCGCCTCTTCGCGGTGTTGTCCGTGGTGGTTGGAGCCAGAGCGGTGCGCTGGCACTCCTTTCAAGTCCGTGATGGGGCCTCTCAACCCTAAGCCCTAAACCCTAAACCCTAAACCCTAAAAAAACCCTAATCCCTTAAACTTTGAGAGGGGAGGGTGAGTGAAGCAATCGACTTCAGCAATTTGCTCACCGTCTTCGGGGCGCGGGATGCAAGCAGCACTGTCTTCACCGGGGACCGGGCTTAGAAGGCCGTAGACCCTAAACCCTAAAAGTTTAGGGTTTAGGATTCCGTCAGCTCGGGTTTTTTTGCGGCTTCGGGTTTAGGGCTTAGGAATTTAGGGCTTCGGGTGTAGGGTGAAGTTTAGGGCTTTAGTCTAGTGAGTGGAGTGCTTTGCACAAGAATCTCGTGTGACCCGAGGGAGCCGCACAACCTGGACGGCGAGTGCTCCGAGGCGAATCGGGTTTAGGGTTTAGGGTTTAGGGTGGAGGTGGTCTGCCAGGTTTCGGTGCCCGTGGACATGTCGATGAGCGACATGATCGCGATGATGTCCCGGCCGGGGTGCGACAGGAGGGAGTTGTTGCACCCGAAGATTGGCATCCACCTCACCAATGGCGACAAGGTGCTAAAACTTTAAGTTTAAAACCATGCGAATTCCATGTGTCTAACCCAACCCCTTGAACTAACTCGGCCGTAAGAGTTGCTTCGAAAGGTCCAAGTATATAAGTAGGCCCCCTGCGAATCTGCCAGGAGCAGCCTCGGCAATCCGACTTCGAGCTGCGAGAACATCATGCGGGGCAGCCTAACGATTTGGGTCCTAAACCCTAAACCCTAAACCCCCCCCTAAAATCCTAAACCCTAAACCCCTAAAACCCTAAAGCCCTAAACCCTAAAACCCTAAACCCTAAAACCCTAAGGACCCTAAGCCTCCGAGAGGGCTTAGGGTTTAGGCTTTGGAGTTGAGCTTAGGGTTCGATGGGGGCTCCTACCAACAGTCAGTACCAATGTCAATAGTTAAATAGGAGGTTTTTCAGCTTGGGGTTCTATAGAGCTGTTACCAAAAGTCTGTAGACTGTAGACACCCTAAACCCTAAACCCTAGACCCTGCAGAATTTATGGAGGTATGTGGAGTCCTTCTCTCAGGGGCTTTGGACTCTTTGGGTAGGGCGGGTTTGCTCGAGTTTGGGTTGAGGATCCAACAAAAATTTAGGGTTTAGGGTTTAGGGCTATTGTCCGCTAGACAAACCTGATATACCGTAAGGGGCCTTGATCATTCTAGCCTATAACTTGGTTTTGCGGGGCTATGACGGCTATGACGGTATATGTCGATACAAGTACAAATCATAAGGAGCCCTAAGGAAAAAAGTTAATCATCATTCAGGCTTGTATACATATGATTATGCTTCCAGATGCCCCAATAACCTTACAACAACGTGTAAAACACCTATGAAGGATAAAGTTGCAATCCGGAACATCATTATCTTAGCAAACCTAGAGCTACTCTACTCATGCTTAACGGCCTTAATGATGCAAACATACCTAAGCCCATATCCCTAACCCCTGCAGACAAAACTTCTGACTCCAAACCCCTACAAACTCTAAGCCCTGAGCAAGACTCCTGAGTCGTGAACCTTCCCCCCAAAGCAAAGGCCTTGAATCATACATCCTACAGCAGAGGCCGTAAGATTTCGATAAAAAAAATTGAAGCAATGTAGACCAATTCGGAGGGATCGTCCCTTATTGCCGTTAACGGGTAGCAATAGTGACTAAGACCGTTTGAGCCCAAAAGTCCTTGACAACCCAAACCCCCATCACTTTTCCCTCAACCCGCAGCCCCAAGACGTAGCTTAAACCACATTGAGGACTCCCTTATTATTCAAGGCATGGGTCTTACTTTACGGCGGTCGAAGCCTCCTGGAACAGCCACCAACTCCAAAAACCTACACCCCTGAACCCAACGCCATGAACCCTAAACCACTACACCCCCCCCCCCTCCCCCAAGTGCCTTTCCATAGAGTCCTCATGGTGCCTGATAGTGGGTATTGAGGGTATAATCGAGGTTGGTGGGGCCCAGGTAGACTCTACACCACCCTCTCAAATCCGATAAAGGGCCTTTTTTGAACCTTACTCTTTCGATTTTGCCCTGGTTCTTCAGCGCAAACCCTACACCCTAAGCCCTACCCATGACCCCGAAGTAGTTCCTGGTTTATATTTAGAATCCTATAAGGTAATCCCAAAAAGGAACTACTTAGGGGCCTATGGGTAGTTTTTTTCTGTGGCAATGCCAGCCATTCTCTGAGGCTCTCGTGCGGGAGCTGTTCGAGAAGGAGCTCACTACTCCCCTCCCGATTGGGTTTTAACGGTGTAATGAGGGTGTAGGGTTTTTGGTTATTGCCCTACTAAGGCTCAAAATACCACAATAAAAGCCTTACGTAGTATGGCCTTTGGGCCCAGAAGCCTTAAACTATGAGTCCTTAGAGCCTGTGGGTTTGGGTTTGGCGGTGCAGCGGTTAGGGTCACGGCTCAGGGTTTAGAGGTCTACGGATGAGGAATTTAGGATGGATTTGGGGTGTCACCGCGGTTCTGACATGACATGCAAGAACATGAACCTTCCTTGAACTACCAAAACCGGAATTTTGTATCGCCCCGATAAATTCTATAGTAATGTATGCAAGTTTTCGTGGTAAGAACTTAGGAAAGAAGTAGGTTATGGTCGTTTAGAGGTTAAGAAGTGAACACAACGATTCCGAGGTCAGATTTAGAGCATGTGAGCTTTCTGGTTTTCAATTTTGGCTCATGGGGCTCTTTGCGAAGAACCCACAGTGAGGAACCCAGGTGTTTCAATTCAGTCCTTATCATGTCGACCCCTGAACAATGAGCCGCCGTCCCTTCATAATGAGGATAGGGAGCCCTATTTGATGGTACGTAAGGCAAGGAAGGTGATTGTCTCGGGGGTCGACATCTCAGTGATTGAGGCGGGACACGAGCCTCCACAGCGTAAGCCACTGCAGCCCCCGCTGGAGGATAGATTCAAGTCACCCTAAACCCTAAGCCTCAAGTCCTAAACCCTATAACTCCTAAACCCTAAACCCTAAGCCCGAAACCCTTCCAACATTGACGCCGTGTCCTGAAAAGCGCCCAGAAACAGCCCATTGCGAGACCTTCAGGCGCCCCAAGTGCTCTCATTTCCACACCGCCATGGGTTTAGGGTTTAGCGGTTTAGGACTAAGGCTTTAGGGTTTATTGGTTTTGGGGTTTAGGGCAATTTAGGGTTTAGGGGCCGTAGGACTTTGGGGTTTAGAGGTTTAGGGCTTTAGGGGTTTAGGGTTTAGTTAGGTCTTAGGGTTTATTATTGGGTTTACAGGGCTTTTGGGGTTTAGGGTTTAGGGGGTATCTGGGATGTGCGAGCAGCTCTGCTCAACCAAACATGAAGAAGGAGCAGCAGGCGAGCCCAGCAGAGCCAGAGGTGGCCAGAAGCCTTTTTTTGGCCAGTGATCTGGGATTCCCGGCCCAGCCGTTTAGCCTGGCGGAGGCCTTGTCCAGACGACGGCTGCCGACGATGGCGAGCATCGGCGAGCATTACCATTGGCAGTTGCCGGAAGCTTGCCGGCGGATGGCTTTAGTGTTCAGGATTTTCGGCCTGAGGCAGGAGATGGAGGGTGCAGGCGAGAGTGATCATTTGATGATGATGGTAGCCAGTCTTGGGGCAATGGATCGTGCGTGCCAGGGGGAACGATTGAACGACTACCTCAGGCGGAACAATCGCGTGGTCTTGCTGCAGGAAGCAGCTGGAACTTTGTACCCCATGTTGGCAAGTCTCCGGGCTATGTAACCGTTTTTGCTTTAACCTTAAATCCCATATACACCCTAATTCTGTTCCTTAGAGTCTTAGAGCCTTAGAGCTCAGAGTCTGAGCATCTACCCGACATCATGGTAGTGAACTTACTGAGACCCTGTGCCAGACCTGTGCTCAAAACATCTTGTCGTTGAGGGCGCCCTTTTTATAGTGCCGTACAGCTTCAGGACCCTGAGCCCTAAATCCCCCAAACGCAAAAAGAAGAACCCCAGACCCAACACCCGGAGCGAATTGCATCTTGTGGCATTCTGTATAGCCCCTAAACCGTAAGCCCCCCTAAGACAAAAAATGTGTAGCCCAACCTCTAGCAGATGTCGAAGTCCTTGGGGCTATTGAAGGTTCCTTATATGGCATACTATAATCTACTTATAACATAAACAATTGAAAAAACCCAAACTTTCTAACTCTAAACCCTTAAACTCCAAAACCTAAGCCTTAAACACTAACCCCCAAGCGGTGTCTCAAGCAACCGGAAGTAGACGAAAGGACGGAGTGGACCTGGAGCTTTGCTTGGTGAGGCAAATGGAGGTCCGGCTTTTAGACGTTGACTTTATCGAGGCTTTAGGGTTTAGGGATGTTTAGGGTTTAGGGCTCTTGTATACGGGTGTTGTAGTATTTCGCGGTTTAGGACTCTAGGGGATCAGGCGTTTAGGTATTTCCGGTTGGAGTTTGCAGGGTCCGCGCATTCAGCGTTAAAGTCCCCCTAAGAGCATATAAACCCATAGTGCTCCTATTCACCACCTATAGCACCCTCATGAAAAGCGGTTTGGAGTCTTGCAAGCGAGCTTAGTATAGAAGTCTAGGTAATTTTCAACACTATTACCAACCGTGCCTTAATATGACGATAGACAGTATAACATCGTCATTTGAACCCCAAACCCAGGACCCTACCGCATTTCTAGGAGGATCTTGCTCGTGAGCGAAGCCCTGCTAGGGTTTGGTACTTGGGCTTACATAGGGGTTTGGGGCTTAGTGTTTAGGGTTTGGGCTTGGGGTATAGAGGTTGATAGTCGTCAGAGCGGACACTGGTACTGATATCAGATGAGGATCTCCCTACATTCCACTGTGTGGGGGCCCAAACTCTAAACCCCAAACCCTAAACCCTAACCGTGAGATCTCTCTACAGTCCTGTAGTTATATCAGTATTACTGTGCGGAGGGCCTTTTGATCGCGTGCAGGGCTTCACCAAAATCGTCATCCACGGCTTAGGGTTTAGGGTTCAATAGGGTTCTATAAGCATTAGGCGGTTTAAGGCTTTGGGTTTCCGACAATGGTTCAGTTTAGGGCTTAGGGATGTTTAGGGGTTTAGGGTTGTTTAGGGATGGATGTTTCGGGTTTAGGATTTAAGGTTGCTCAGGGTTTAGGGATGTTTAGGGTTTAGGGTTGCCTAGGGCTTCGGGATGTGTAGGGTTTACCCTAAACCCTAAACCCTAAAGGGCCCGAAATCCCCACAACCAAACCCCACCCAGAAGCCCTGAAGCTGGACCGGAAGCCTCTCAAAGCGACTTTCCCAAACCCATCGACCCCGAATTTGGGGGTTTCGGGTTTAGGATTTAGGGTTTAGGGTTTAGGATTCAGGGGCCCCCAAGCCCTAAACTCTAATACCTTTATCCCGAAATGCTAGGCCGCCACCACTAACACCGCAAATCCTGATAACCCCGGAGTTGAAGGATTCAGGGAGCCCTAAACCCTAAACCCTAAACCCCCCCTAAATGGGTAGTTATCCAAGATCCCCAAAAGAGTACGGGCACCCTTACAAAAAGGGCCGTAAACGGATCCTAATTTACAGAACTACCTGTTCTAGATCCCTGAACCCTAAACCCTAAACCCCTTCCATCCTAGGTAGTATCAAGGAGACCCCTGAAGGGGGACCCTTCTTAGCCCTACTTATGGCTCTATTAAAGGGGGACCTTATTCAGAGGGTCTATATTCCCACGGGTCCCCCTAATCCTATCTCCTATATTCCAATGAGGCCATGAGCACCTTGGGCCTGGAGGTTTGCGATCTCGGGGCGATCAACCGCAACGAGCGTGGAGAGGACGGCGTCCAAACCCTTCCACAATTTCTAGGTTTGGGGTTTAGGGTTTATAGGGTTTCGGGTTTAGGGGTTTAGGGTTTAGGATTCAGGGTTTAGGGTTTAGGGTTTAGGCTCTTAGGGGCTGAGTAGGTAACCTTTAACCTTTTGGGGCTTATATAAACCTAGTATAATTCAAAAGGGTCAACCTTTTTGGGCTAAGGTACTCGGCCCCGCAGTCTAGGGTTTTAGGGATTCCTTTAAGGGTTCTCGGCGAGATCCCGCGGGTTTCACGGTTTTGGTTTAGGGTTTGAGGGTTTAGGGCTTTAGGGTTTAGTAAGTTTCAGGAGTTTGGGTTTCAAGCTTTATGGTTTAGACGTTTAGAGGAGAGGGCGGAGTGAAACACTCCTTGCTCCGAGTTCGTGTTTAGGAGCGGAATAGTTTACCTTGGGGGGGGGGTTCCCGGTACCATTTGGTACCCGATTTTGGTGTTGTTTTCTTTGCAGAGGGTCTTCAGAGTTGAAATGTTTTTGGTTCGAGACTGACGGTTTAGGATTTGGGGGTTTAGAGGTTTAGGGTTTAGAGGTTTAGGCTTTAGCGGTGTAGGGTTAAGGGTTTACCTTAAACTGCGAGAACCTTCTCTTTAGTAGGGTCGCTATATTCTATGTTATTCAATTGGGGTTGATCATGAAACCTACAGAAAAGTAGGTTATGGCGTAGGGTTCATAGGCTTAATAAGCCTAAACCCTAACCGCTAAGCCTTATCGGCGTTTGTTGCGTTCTGTCAGAACTGAAGCCAAGTTTAATAGAAGCATGGAGGAGCATCGTGGTCTCCTGCAGAGACAGATGCTAACCCAGAACCCCAGAAAGTTCGAAAAGCTTACCGAACTTAAGCCTATTAAACCCCTAAACCCTAAACCCCTAAGCCCTAAACCCTAACACCCTAACCCCTTTGATCGTGAGCAGGACATTTACAATCAGTGCTTCTACTTGGCCCTGGCCAGGCATCATGCGCGCAGCAGAGCAGTCATCCTAGCGTAAACCTTGAGGATTACACGTGGAGGGTCCATTTCTCTCTCTCCCTCTCTCTGTCTCTCTCTGCATATATATATATATACATACGTATATACATACATACATACATACATACATACATACATACACATAAATACACATACATGCACATACACATACCTACCTACCTCCCTGCCTGCCTACCTACCTACCTACCTACCTACCTACCTACCTACCTACCTACCTACCTACCTACCTACCTACCGACCCACCCACCGACCTACCTACCTACCTACCTACCTACCTACCTACATACATACATACATACATACATACATACATACAACTAACATGGAATTAAGTCCCAAAAGCCAAAATATGGATGGTCTTCGGGGGCCCAAGTCAATAATGAACTCTCTGGGATACAAGCACGCTACATTGGTTCAAGGTTAAGGGCTGGAACAACTCACAGTCTACTCTACAAGCACAGTTGTGCAATAAGTAGGTGGCTGGCGATACGAAAGCATGTCGAACTGCGGCATAGTAGCCCATCGCAGGAACCCTGGTGTAGTGTCTGTTGCTATTGATGTGACTGCTGCTGACAACCTCCCCCAAAGGGTCCTAAGTACTTGTCCGGGGGATACTTCCCCAAGCCATAGTAATTACTACGATGTTGGTACTGAGAACCATTCGTGCACCACTAGCCACGGCCGATCGATGGACTGGGTTTCTTTTCGGAGTCGTAGGCTCGACTTGCGACCTAAAGTTGATACCCCAGACTTCTATCCAAAGGCTCCCAATCGAACATGGCCCTAGGTCATATCAGGTATCCGTATACTAAGCCCGTAAAACCTTAAATCCTGAACCCCGAAGCCCCAGCCCCTTAAGCCTCTGCCCTAAGCCTTCTTAACCCTCAGCTTCAGACCCCTAACTCCTCAAACCCTAAAGTCCTAAACCCTAAATCCTCAAACCCCTAAGCCCTAAGCACTACAGTCAATAAGCCCTAAACCCTAACCCTAAGGGTCCATGTACCCAAATAGTGTATACTTTGGCCTTAAAGTAGTCCCTATATAGGTACTTTGGAGCCAAAGTATATACTATTTGGGTACATGGACCCGTAGGGTAACGTCCTAAACCCCAAGCCCCCTCAAGCCCTTGGGTCGGGTCCCCAATGCCAAAGTGCGCGCGAGGTCCTACCTTGGCTGCGATTCCGATGTTTTAAAGGAGACGGCCCTGATGTTCAAGCGGAACATTGAGGCGCCAGGGAGGTTTTCAGGATCTAAGAAAAGGCAGTTTCAGGGATTTGGGCTGTGCAGATTTTACCCTAAACCCTAAACCCTAGTGCTCAGGACATGTTGGGACTTTTTTGTGCGTTCGAGGCTGTCATGTTGAGCGTCCCTCCATCCTCAAAAGCCGAGCAGTCCGAATCCCTACGTTTCGGGCTTAGGGGTTTACGGTTTAGGGCAACAGGTTCTTCTTTGGGCTTGTGCAGAGCTTGTGCCTCAACTACAAGAGATACAGGAGCCTTTAAAGCATGGAGCCTTAAACACATCTTAAAGCCATAAACTCTCCGCTTTACATACAGGATGCCAGTGTACCTTTAAGAAAGGGTTATGACCTTAACAAAGATTGGTACATGTACCTTCTTTAAGGTACTGTGGTTACTCTATAGGTCCCTGAACGATACCAGGCCGCCGTCCTCGCTGCACACCCCGAGTGGGGTGGTAGCCGTGTTGGAGAGGCGCGTGGGTGTTCAAGCATTTCGGATGTTTGCATGAATTCATAGTGGGATTTAGGGTTTAGGGTTTATAAAGGTACTTCGGACTTTTTTTTTCATTTTTGTATAAGAGATGTGGTACATGGTTTCCAAGACTTTCTTCCAGGCCCGAAATCTCACCCCTGAAAGCCTGAAAACCTCCCTCGCTAACCCCAAAACCTACTGCACGCAACCCCAGTATAGGCGCCGGAAGATGTATCAGTATAATTACTTGTGGGCTCCAGAGGGTATGTATACTATAATGGGCCCCAAAACCCTATCATTAGCATTATTAAAATGTCTGCTATCGTTGACGCAGCTGAAATATTTCTGTGACTAGTCTGTGTATAATCCTCTTATACGATGACTGTAAAGCCAGTGATGATGATTACTACTATTATTATGAGATTTTTTGAATTAAGAAGTTCCCGACCTTGAAGCATGGCAAGAACCCTAAGGCTCAAAATAGCCCAAAAGCCTTATATAGTGTGGTCTTTGGGCCCAAAATCCTTAAAATATGAGTCCTTAGAGCCTTAGGGTTCTAGATCCCCCCCTAAACCCTAAACCCCTAAACCCTAAACCGTATGAGTCCTTAGAGCCTTAATTAGGGGAAGTGCTGCCAGGATGTACAGGCTTTCAGCGACTTCCTCTTTTACGTCCTGGGCTCCCACGTCTGACCCTAAGTTGCCCGCAGCTTTCTGTTAAGTATTGTATAGGGCTGTAGGCTCTTAGAGTTTTAGGTTTTGCGTTTTAGGGTACCCATTATATTGTAGAAGGGTACTGTAGGCTTTTAGGGTTTTAGGTTTTGGCGTTTTAGGGTTTCAGGGTTTGGGGCTTAGAGTTTAGGGCAGGGGGTTTGTTGGGTTTGTCTATGGTTCCATGTAGTTTGCAGAAAGTTAAAGACAGGCTTAGTATAGCAGGGGGTATCTGATATGTGCCCGGGATCGGAGCCATGAGTGCAACTGAAACCCAAGAAGTCTCTGCATAGCTACGACAGAATAATGACTATGAATTCCCCAAGCCCTGTTATCATATTTGCTGAAACTCCCATACTAAAGCCTCATAACACCCACAAGCCATAACAAAATACAGCAAATTACTGAAACCTTGGGCAAACTTGCTGGGAGCTTCTTGTTACAACCATTCCTTCGCACTTGAGTGGTGAGTCCTGAGCCCTAGACGCCTAAAGCCCTGAACACCTAACTCAGCCGTTCTTCAAGCTGCAAAGGAGCCTTTTCCCTAAACCCCTAGACAGATCGTCTAGAACCTTAAAGCCCACATAGAGCCCCTTATAGAACCCCTTCTCGGAAAAGCTCAACACCTGAAACCCTAAACCCTTTAACCCTTACTTAAACCCTGAATCCCTTCTGTACCCCATAGGCTCCAGAGTGGTTCCTTTTGGGGATGATCTCCTAAATATTAGCGCACAAAATGGAACTACTATGGAGCCCATGGGCAATGTCACCTAAGCCCTGGCTACTCTGGTCCCATAAACCCAAAGCCCTTAATTTGAGGGTTTAGGGTTGAGGGTTTCGTTTTTAGGGTTTGGGGTTTAGGGTTTAGGATTTCGTTTTTAGGGTTTAGGGTTTAGGAAAGCCGTGCTAAACCAAACAAACCCTTGAAGCTTTAAACAAACCCTGACAGTATTCTGTACATATTCCTAAAGCCCTAAAACCCAAACCCCTAAGAGCCACAAGCACTTTCAAATCCCTGGTAGCAACCCTAACAACCCATAAAGGAACCATTTCAGGTTTCAGAACCTGATACAGAGAAACCCGTAAAGGAACTAAAGCCTAAACCCCTAAACCCTAAACCCTAAGCCCTAAACTCCTAAACCCTAAACCCTAAACTCCTAAACCCTAAAACCCAAACACCCATAAAAACCCTAACCCCCCCCTTAAATCATCTCTAACATCTGAGGCCCTCTTGGCTGAGCTGAGCGTGGCCGTTTTCGATGCTAGCAGCCGGCTTCCTGGGGGTTACTCTAAGGGCTTCCTTTAAGGGTTTTAGGGTTTGGGGTTTAGGGGTTTAGGGTTTAGGAGTTTAGGGGGCTTCCTTTACGGGTTACTTCGAGCGTTACCTGAAGGGTCGCGTCAGGTTTTAGGGCTTAAGGGTCCAGGGTGGCCACATGAGTGGTTCTCAAAACGACGGTCCCATTCAGGGTCCTGTTTATCCCTAAACCCCAAACCCTAAACGACGGTCCCATTCAGAGTCCTGTTTATGTGTTTGCCGCCTTCTGTTGGATTCCTGAAAAGGGACCTTCATCTAGAGAACTAACCCTAGGGGTCCAAAGGACCCAGTTTGGGTTTAGAAGTTTTAGAATGTTTGGGAGGGTTATATGACTGCTAGGTGCCTTGGGCCCTCAGGGAAATGTCCCTTTCGGGGTGCCTTTGAAAGGCTTGCGGGTATCAGGGGCCCTCCTAGTAAAGTTGAGGGCTTCCTTTAAACTTTAAACGAGCCCTTATAGGATCCCTTTAGTGGAATCTAGTCGCCTTGAGGGCTGCCGGGGCTAAGGGTTTGGGCTTTAGGGGTTTAGGGTTGGGGTTTGAGGGATTAGGGCTGCGGGCTTTAGTATGATTGGTGGCTGTACGGTTTTCCCGTGTAGGGGTTCAGGGATTAGGGTTTCGCGTTTTATAGGGTTTGGGAGTTCAGGGATGAGGGTTTAGGGTTTCAGGGTTTAGGGTTCCGGGATTAGGGTTTAGGGGGGTTTTAGGGTTTGGGGTTTAGGGTTCAGGGTTTTGGGGGGATAGGGGTTAGGACGATTGTGCAGGGCATTCGCCGGTCTCCCAGGGCTCTGGCTTTCCTATACCTTGAGCTATCATAACTAAACGTAGGTTTTGGTAGCTTAAGGTAGAGTTTAGTGAAGTGCGGGGCATCTGGTTATCAGTTCGAAGCCCCACACCCGAAGCCCTTAAAGAATCCAATGGGTTCTGGGAACCCTACACCCTAAACCCTAAACCCCCTAAACCCTAAATCCTATGTCCTAAGCTGCTAAAGCCAGGACGCCTAGGGGTTGCATAGGCGGACATCCTGCATGATCCCGGATTAAAGTCGCGCCAAAGCCAAATACGACCGTCGAGCTTCCGAGCACCTTGGCAATCGGCCGCCGAAGCGACCTTCGGGATTGGTTCCTGAAACCCGGATGGCGATCGAGGGCAACATGGAGGCGCAACGGATCATGCAAGCAGTCTTGGATCACATTGAAGGATTCAGCGCGAAGCAACATCCCAAACCGGTCTGGGTTGCAGTCAACTGTAGTTGGGGCAAGCACCGGAGTGTGGCGTTCGTGGAGATGCTGCGCTTTGCCTTGGAGCGTCGCTATCGCGGGGCTGTAACCCACATGGAACAATATCGGTGGGATAAAAAGCATG
>CAJNJA010089018.1:1298-13379 GCA_905231915.1 Symbiodinium necroappetens
TAATTACCTGGACCCTAAAGAACCTATCCTTTTAGGGTTCCATATTAGGAATTCTTTATATAAGTCCTTAACAATGTAGGTTACTTGGGGGCTTCATGAGGGCTTAAGTGTAGGGTTTATAGGGTTTCGGGTTTTAGGGTTCAGGGTTGAGGGTTTAGGGTTGAGGGTTCAGGGTTTAGGGTTTTAGGGTTCAGGGTCCAGGGTTTGAGTTTAGGGTTCAGGGTCTAGGGTTTAGGGCTTAGGAGGGCTCGCGAATTTAGCGGATTAGTCGCTTGTTGCTTCGCGAAATCAATAGGTATATACAGCGCTTTACATCGGCTTTCCAGGATTCTGTGAAAGACTCAGAATAACGTAGCTAGCAGATTTCCAAAGCCTTGCAAGGAATGACCTGTCAGAAACATCATGACATCCTAAACCCTCCCGCGGAACCCCAAACTCAACATCCCAAACCCTGAACCATACGATCAGCGGAAGTTGCAAGCCCCTCACAATCCAGGACCTCAACACGTGCGATGGAGTTAGGTTGGAATAAGGATCCTGGATTTCGGACTCCTCTTTGGGATCATCCCACCTACCTTCATCCTACTTCTGAAGATCCTTTGAAACCTGGCACTGGCACCGCTAAACCTGAAACCCCAAACCATACACCACAAAACTGAATCCTAAACCCTAAACCCTAAAAAATCCAACCAAACCCCAAAGATTAAATCCTAACAAAAGCCTAAGGCTCAAAATAGTCCAAAAGCCTTATATAGTATGGCCTTTGGGCCCAAAAGCCTCAAAATATGAGTCCTTAGAGCCTTAGGGAAAGCCTAAGCCCACCATCTTGGCCTGAGGCGCCTCGGGCGCTTGACGGTCCTCCGACCTGCCACAGAACGGGGCATGACTCAGGGCTTAGGGTTTTAGGGTGTTAGGGCTTTAGGGTTTAGGGTTTTAGGGTTTAGGGGTTTAGGTTTTAGGGCTTAGGGTTGAGGGTTTAGGATTTAAGGGTTCGCGGTTGACTTGCAGTTTGGGGTTTGAGGGTTTAGGGCTTAAGGGTTTCACAGGGTTGAGAACTTAGGCTTTAGGGTTTACCGTCTAGTATATTTGGGGCATGGCTGCGGGCGCGAGATTCAGGATCTTGGGATAAAAAAAGGCTGCTTGGGGGTTTCAGGTACAAGGCTGCAGGGCCCGAAGATTCAAGGTTTGCAGGGTGGAGGGTTGCGGGCTTGCAGGATTTGTTGGGGTTTAGGGTTTAGGGCTTAGGGGGGGTAAGGCTCTGGGTCCCTAGGTGGAAGCGCACTCCGCCAATCTTTTCACTCAAGATTAGAGTTTGGCATCAAGTTGTTCAGGGTTCGACAGCTCTTGTCAAAGCTTCATGGCTTCGCGTAGAGTTTTCGGATTTGCCTTAGTGCTGAAAACACTCATCTTCGCGATGCTGATGATGATGGTGGTGATGATGATGGTGATGATGGTGATGATGCTGATCATGACGATGATATTGAGGAGGAGGCACGGGACAACCCTTATTGACACGACCTTTGAACCTGCGACCCCTACGTGTCATGCTCACACAATTGCAAGGAAGAGCAGCAGAACCTATAACATGGTCGCCCGACCAATCCGGTCCTGTGTAAATGGAGGAATTGAATGTAGGCTCTGATAGCACAGCCTCGCGGAAGTTATGCAGCTATGTCCCTGCACCATCCTCATAAGGATACCGAGTACTAACTTACTCGCTGTTGGCGACTTGCTCGCATGTGTCGTGCCTAAGGTCCTCTGTTTCCCGTAGGCAACCGTATGGGCACCAGCAAATCCCCCCAAAAACCTGAAGCCTGAACCCCCAAGCCCACAACCCAAATCCCAACACTTTACAGCCTAAGCCCGAACTCCAGAAGGCAAAGAAGCTCCCAGGCCCTCGACATGAAGCCACAAACCCAAAACTACTATTACAGCTTAGGGTTTAGGCGTAAGGGTCTAGAGTATTAGGGTACACTGCTTGGGGATGCCGAGTGATTGAAAGGGAAGCTTGGCTGGTTATAAGAGTAAGGCAGCCAACAGCCAAATGTCATACCCAGGCGTGCATCGCAACAAGCAGAAACCTTAAGCTGGTGTTTACAAGTTCGGGGTACGTGTTGGCCAAGTAGAACCGCACTTATCAGCCAAGTTTAACCTGCTAAGTGTCGTTGGCTAGGTACATAGTCAGCAGCTCCCTAAACCCTAAACCGTAAACCCTAATTAACTATGAGCATACTCATTGTATAAGTCTCTCGAGCCACCAAGTGGCCCTGGGGTCCTAGTCGAGAACTACCCAAGGGCTTAGGGTTTAGGGTTTCGGGTTTAGGGTTTAGGGTTCAATATGATCGTCAGCTGCATGGCCTCAACCTGGAAGTCACTCCTCTTTAACAGGCAAAAGCCACTGACTCTCAAGCTCTGAAGACCGCAACCAATACTGTATGGCCCAAACAACGAGTCTCGGGAGGTTCTGGCGCTTTGTGCCCCCATACGGACCTTTACTATATAATATGACTATATCTATATTCTATATAGAAATACAATATAAATAAATACATACATACAAAAATAAATACATAAATTAATAAATAAATATATATATATATACACACATATTTATATTTATGTATACTCAAGCCCCAACCTGCAACACTTCCGCGAACCTCCTCCGACCCTTCCGCCCCTTCCGTGGCCGTAGGCCATCGCTATCTTCCTCCTTCAGGGCTCAGTGCTCTTTTTGAAATTCCCTTAAAGGGAAAGACGAAAGCCAACCATATTGATTTTACGTAAGTTGTTTAGGAGATTCACATCTTCACGTTCAGAGAGCACTATAAGCTTCATAGGTTTCGGTCAATGCTGGTTGATTTGCGGGGGTTCAGGGTTGAGGGCGCAGGATTTGGGAAGCAGCATCGACGGGTAGACCCAAGTAAGTGTCAGTCGTATACCGGAGTCTGAAGACGACGTCTTCGATCTATGAATCGGGCTAGAGAATTTGAAAACCCTACCGGAGGCTTAGGGCACTTACTGGCGTTGACTGCTCATAGTATTGTTGATGATATAAATCCTGCATTACCTTAAGGACCCTAACCTATGGGAATCATGGTATATTCCATATTATGGATAATGCAGGATTTACATCATCTACCGTATCACAACGACGTCGTAACTTCTCTTACTTGCAGAGTTTTTGAGAGGAACAGACTCCTCAGGCAAGGATTGCTGCGTATGATGTCGGGGTCTTAATCATTAGAATAAGGTTTTGGGGTACATTGCACTATATATAGGAACCCCCAAAATAATGCAGGTAATTATTACGACCCCTATATTAACCCTAAACCCTATATGCCCTAAACAAAATCTTAGTCCCTACATTGACTCGCTACAGCTTGCATCCTGACTACCCTGAATGCCTCGCAAGTCACACGGTCGATGCTGCTCAGATTCGCGAGGGAGCTCCATGAATGATGTGGGAACAAATACATAGACTATAAGCATAGAACAAAATATAGAATACAAAATAGAGAAAACTTATATATAAATTTAAATAAAAACACACACACATACATACATATATATATATATGTATGTATATGTTTATATTATATATATGTATATACTGTTACAATAGAAAGACAGAAGCTCTCCGAGCTGTTCACGTGTGCGCGCGCCTCCCGAGCCCCCGGGGTCACGGCGAGGCTTCTCCTGGCCTCGGGTGTTCTCTGAGAGCTCAAACTTTCTTTCAGGGTTTAGGGTTTTTGGGTTTAGGTTTTAGGGTTTAGGGTGTACTTTCTTTCAGGGTTTAGGATTCAGGGTTTAGGGTTTAGGGTTTAAGCTCAAACTTTCCTTCAGAAAAAGGGGCGTTCTGCTTCTTGCTGCTATGATTCTTTGGCGATTACAACTCCTGTTGCTATTGCGATGGGGGCTTTGCTTGGGGTTCCACAAAAGGAAACCTAAACTCGCAATCCTCCCTTTCGAGGCCTTTTTGGCTTTGATATCATCGACCCAGAAAATATCAGAACTAAACTCTTGCTACACCGTGACAACACCATCTGTTGAACGAGTTCTACACTGGGGAGTATTTATGGCTATACTACAAGAGTCATAAACCCTATGGGCAGTTCTTTAGCTTAGGTTCCCTTTTAGGTCCCCAATATAGAACCCTAAACCCTAAACCCTTACTAAAAGAAACTCTAAAAGGGACCCTAATTTAGAGAACTACACCCATAGAACCGATAGGGCTTTAGACTTCAGGATGCGCGGCTTTAGATCGGTGGTATAGAAGGATTCTAAGAGGGTTAGCAGTGCTTACACGAAGGCTTTTATCATGTCAGGCTTATATTACAGGCGTGTATGTAGGGTGTTTCAGAGCTGCAAAAAGTTCAAAATATGGTTGCATGATCTTTCGAGATACTTCTTGGGGATCTTTGTGCGTATCTTCAGTCTCCTGGTCCTGAAACTCAGGAGGGTTTAGAGTTTAGGGTTTAGGAATCTCAACCACTGTTAGGTTGGCTGAGCTCCTGCATAATTCACGCAAGAGATTTGATATTGCAGCGTGCATGTTGATGAGGCCTCTCTTTTGCAGGATTCTGATGGCCGACATGGATTTCCAGAAAGTCTGCATGATCATTATGCCTGCTATTTGGTGAACCGACTTCAATGCGCAGAAACCCTCCCTGAACCGTTAACCCTAAACCCTAAACCCTCATACCTCGATCCCCGGTACGAAACCCAAACCCGAACTGAGAGCTCCTCGCGCAAGACGCAAAACCACCAGACCTACACAAAATCACTGGTTGTGCTACTGCTGTTTCTGTGATCGCAATTATGGCAGAAGGCACCGTCAACACTTTGCTGTAGGACGAAAACTGACCCTGTTGTGCAATGCAGCCAACTGCTACTGAAACAAACACCTCGAAGGGACCTACTCCAGAATTAACAATCCGAAGCAGCATCAATGGGGCACCTTCTCATTCAAAGCTGTTTCAACATCCAGCCCCCAGACCTATAAGGACCCACGGCAATCGTTGCCCCGAGTCAAAAGAACGCCGGTGCGGAGATGTGTGCTTCACTCCCGACGATTTTCTGCCCGCCTCCCGGCGTTGTCGCCGCTTTTCCCGTCTGTTGCCGGCCGCGAAATCCTCGTCCAAGTCCTGGCCATTCTTGCCTTCAACTAGCGGCAACTAGCGAGCTGAATTTGTCTACCTTCATGGTCAGCACCCGGTCAACTCCCTCCGATGCTGACAAATTAACGAAACATTCCACCGTCGCTTTATCAAAAAATCTGCCTGTCTACCGATCGATCTATCCATCCGTCCTTTCTCTATCCGGCTGTCCCTCGATCCATCAATCTAGCACCCTTGTCCTTATCTTCGTTCTCGAAGGTATCCTCATCATAACCATCAAAGCGATAGGCAACCCATGACATTGCTTTCGTGTCATGTACTACTTCGTACCAGCATGGCTTCGTTTCAGATTCCGAGTGTCTGCTGCTGATTGTTAGCCTACACAAATGATAATCCGTGCTGCCCCACTCTCATCCACTTCAGCTATCATACCATGCATAGTCCCTGAAACCCTACACCCTGGAAAGCTGTAAACGCAAGGTCGGGTAGGTTGAGAACCGCTGGTGCTCGATATTTGGGTTGCAAAGTTGCAACTGCCCGCAAAGTGCTGATTGATAAAAACGAGCCCAAGACAACCAAGTATAGTAATCGTGGGGGTCTGACTGTGGTCCAGTGGTAAACTACTAAACCCTGAACCTGTCTCCTTAGACCCTCGAGCCCTTTCCCCTGAAACCCCATCACGCCGAAATCCAGGACCCCACCCAACCTTTTACCTCAACCCTGCACCCTAACTCCCCCTCAAGAGTCAGCCGAAGGCTGTACCCCTCAACCCTCAACCCTAAACCCTAAGCCCCAGACCCTAAACCCTGAACCCTTTGACTATTGTTCAGGATCTTGGGTTTGGGGGCTCCAGATTAGCCTGCAGGGAAGCCCGGCAGTCTGCCTGAAAGTACCGCAAACCTCCTTTTTCTGCAGGATCTTACTATACAGCTTAGTTAGTGCCGAACTCATAGGAACGCTACAAACAAGTAGGGTTTGGCAGGTTAAGGCTTGAAGGTATGCACCGGAGCTTCAGGCGTTGGATCATGCGTTCAGCACTGAGGGCTTACGTGGAATATGGCAGCACACCCAAGCTGCAGAAGCATACATAGTGACAGCCCACGAGGGGGTAACAGAAATGCGAGTTTCAGTGAGATCAAAACTTCATGAAGACTCTCACTCGCAGGAGTCCTGTTTCTATGAGGAAGTATACGGATTTACCAAAGCGGGACCCTAGCTTCCAGAAGTCCCAAATCGTGCTCAAGCGCCTTACAGGGAAACCGAATCGTGGGGGAAACGTGTCGGCACGACCTCTTGACGCGACCTCACAGGAGCCTTGCTGGAGTTATTCTCAGAGATGCAGAAATTTCGAATAACAGACCCCTATTCACCATAAGGACTACAGAAGGCATACTCGTATTCTGTTCCGCACAGAACGGGGGTTCGTGAATCAAGTGTCCATATTACAGGACTTCGCCTTCAGCTCTCTCTTGCCTGGGTCTTGGCGTTTCAAGAGACTCCATGTTCCTTCACTTGTTTACGGCTTAAGGGTGCTTCCCTAAGGAAAGGATCATTGACGAAGGGATGTCGAAGTTTCCTGGCTTGCTGCTGAGGCCTTCATCGAGTGTCAGTGCGGCTGAAGGGCCTCCGGCGCTTCTTGACTCGGACATCGTCAGATATACAATAGTGTTGATGACATTAAATCCTGCATCACCTGAAGCACCCTAAACTATGGGATTATGGTATAGTCCTTATTTTGGGTCATGCAGGATTTATATCATCAACCGTAGTATCCCTCAGGGTTCCTCCTTAAACAATTCTAGTCTAGTCTACCGAACCCTTGAACCCTAATGCAGGAACCTGATTCAGAAACCCTGGCCCTATAACCCCAATATACTAGGGTTCATATTAAGAACCCCTAACAAAGGCCCAGGGTTTCTTCATCAGGGTCCTACATTGCTCCATTATTCAGGCCTCAACCGGCAAACGGAAGTCCAACCGGGAACCCCAACCTGCCCCGGTAGGTAGTGCTCTAAACTAGGGTCCCGTTTTAGGGTCCTTTTTATAAGGGTGCCGAATTTATACTGGGGACCTAAAAAGGGGCCCTAATTTAGAGAACTACCCAGGTAGGTATCCGCTTTCGACTTTCGACACCTGGCGTAGGCGTTTCCTGCTGCGCACATGGAGTCGGAGCGACAAACAACTTGTGAATTTAAGGCCTCCATAACTTGAAAAGGGTGTTGGGGCATATTATGCTATACTTATAATATGGAACCCCCCAAACAAATAGTATAATAGGTATTTACGGCCCTATATTAGGTCAATTAGGCCCTAGGCCGCCTAGATCCGCAACAAAGCACATGTCAGACGAACAGCCAAAGATATAATTAGAACAATGAGGGAAACGTTAGAGATATATTCACGGCAAAGTTAGGGTTTGCATGCTGACCTGGGGAACATCTCGAAGACCCTCTACTACGAGCATGCGAAGTCAACCGCAGTGCCGCCTTTGGTTACGCACAGTTTCAATCCGGCCTTAACTCGAACCGAGTCAAGATCTCCCCAAATCTAAAACTTGCACCTTCAAAACCTCAACCCCAAAACGCGGAACCCCGAAATTAAGTCAGGGCTCGCGACACTAGAAGGCCATCACCAACAATGCGCTTTCAGCATGCATGCTTTACCTGAAAGGCTGATGGGACATAGTGCCCAAGCCCGAAACAACCTCTAAATCACAAACCCTGCACCCACTGCACCCCTAAAACCGTATCCCTATTATCCTAAACCTCAAACCATGAATCTATGGCCCATGACGATGAGGCCGAGGGCAATACTTCGTCTTCAGACAGGAACCTCGCGGCTTTGTTGCTTAATTACATCAAATAAAGAGTCTTTAGTCTAAATATGCTAAAACCCTAAACCGCAAACACTAATATGCTATGATATATATATATATGTATATACACATACATACATGTATATCTTTTGGGTACAAACCCTAACGAGTCTAAAGTTCACTCTAACACACTGAGATACAGTCACATAATGGATCATAACATGTACAATCACACATCTTTAGACTTCATAACCTTCTGGGGTTTTTTGGGGCTCAGAGATTCGGGATTTCAGGGTTCGGGTTTTGTTCTTCAGGGCCCTTAGGCTACTCGGCGGGAGAGGATAGGGGTTTACCTTGGGGTTTATGGGGCTTTGGGGTTTAGAGCCGAGGGTTTTGGGGTTTTGGGGTTTAGCTTTTTGGGCTTGAGGGCTTTGAAGGCGCTAGTGCTACAGGTTCAGGCCGTGAGGCTTTAGGGCTTTAGGACTTAACATGATGGGCTTATAGGGTTTAGGGTTTGAGGCTTTAAGGCTTTATAGGACTTAACATGATGGGCTTATAGGGGTTTCGTTTTGGGTTTGAACGTCTCGCGTGGAATTTAGGTGTATGATTGGTGGTGGACGTTCAGGTTATTGGGCCTTGGAGGAACAGATTTTGGGGTCAATCACCGAACCTCCCAACTTCGGTGTAAGGGCTTCGAGGAGCTCCCGGAGTCCAGCGGTTTAGTCCAGGGCTAGGCTTATAAGGTTTAGCGGTTTATCGTTCAGGATTTAGAGGTTTACGGTTTAGGATTCAGGAAACCTGCCCACAGCAACTAACAATCCGTAGTAGTGGTTGTATAAGGACTATAGCGGGATCACAGGTTTTGCTAATTATTCCGACCCTTACATTAAGCTTTCAACCCACAAATCCCTGATCTCGGCAGCATCCGGATTAGGGCTCCAGGCCGCGCCGCTGCGCTCAGCGGGTCCTGTGGATCTGAGGCTTTTGTGATCTAGACGGTGTTCTTCTTCAGGCAAAAGAGAGAGAGAGAGAGAGAGAGAGAGAATACATGTGTTTGTTTGTATATACATAAACACACATACATACGTGTACATACATACATACATACATACATACAGACAGACATACATGTGTGCATATATATATATACATATGTATATAAGTATGCGTGTATGTATAAGACTCGTACTGCCACCCTGTCGGTTGAGCTTTAGGGTTGAAGGTTTCATACATACTGTCCCGATAGCCCCCTAATCCCAATGCAATGGCCTTTGCAAGTAGAAAATACTTTTGTGTATATTACTCTGGATTCATAAAGGACACAATAGGACCGCTACTACTTTTTCCACCCCTTTAGTAACTATCAAGGCACGCGTCTCTCCCAGTATGTCTAGGCAGCTACTTACCCAAACCATACTCGGAGGGTGAGGCACAGGGTTCAGGGCACAGTTTTTGAGCGGCGGTTTGACAAGGTATGGGTATCAGGGGAAGCCCTGAAACTTAAATCGGAATACCTTAGCTTCCTCAAACAGCCCAAACAGATCCCGAACCAAGCAGCACCCTAAATCATGGAATCCCAAATGCCAAACCCCTTTGAGTCTGGTCCTCTGCATCGTCAGCGCTCTTTGTCGCAGTTGCTTCCTCCGGCTCCTCATCGCGGACCCGAAGATTGGGGCTAGCTACTTACCTGTGTTTCGAATACTGTCAGCTTAACAGAGAAGCTTGAAATAATGAGTGCTAACTACTACTCCCTAGGCTTCCTTATTTTAGTCATGCTATACTCATACTTCGTTATACCCCGTCATGCTTTTCTCCTACTGTGTTAGAAATCCTCTTCCAGCTTTTTCATCCCCAGGTTCTCAGAGGGGACCCCAAAGCTTCAAAGGCTCGGAGGCTTCGGGCCGAGCCGACGGGATTTCGGGCCTAGGGCTGAGGTTTACAGCCAGGGCTTATAGGGCTTAGGGTTCAGGGCTTTAGGGTTGAGGCTTCAGATGGTAGGGTGCTAGAAGTGTCCTAACCTCAGGGATCTGGAGCCGGAGAGCAAAGAAAAATCTGCCCACTCACCCACGACCAGCAGCTGTCAAAGCTTGACAAAAAGAATCTGTGTCCGAAAAGCCTTGCTCTCTTCCAGCAGGCTTCTAAAGGGACCAGGAACAAGCAGAATCCAGAACCCTAGACTCCAACCAAAAGCCTAAGGACGCCTAAAGATCGTCATACAGGGATCGGGAGTAGTTCGCCATTTGTAACCCTTTTTGGTCCCTAAAATAGCCAGCCTGTCGTAATATACTCCGAAACCCTGCTCGAATTGCTCGCTTCAGGCTCCGACACTAAAGGAATGGGTTCAGATCCTGAGGCAACCTTTTAAAAAGAAAGCCATGGCAGGGCGTGGCCAGGGGATGTAGGGGTTAAGTTAAAGGCCCAGGGTTTCGGGCACTTATAAGGCGTATCGGGCTCAGGGTTTCGGCTTTGCAGCCCCGGATCAGCCGCTAACATGTTGTCGACCTTCACAAAGAAGCAGTCTCAGCCTGGGCCCCTCAAAACCCTAAACCCTAAACCCTGAACCCTAAACCCTAAACCCTGAACCCTGAACCCTAAACCCTAAGCCCTAAATCCTAAACCCTAAACCCTAAATCGTAATCCTTCAGCACTACGAAGATGAAGCCCTGAACCCCACCCTCCAACAATTCCCATGCCAGGCATGAGCGACATAATTAGAAGAATTAGATGAATTAGAGTAGGCTTGTCTTAGGGGGGGGCTTTTGTAGGGGCCTTAATGATCAGAACAAAGTTTTGGGGTATGCTATACCGTAATACGGAGACCCCCAAAACAGCATTGGCAATTATGTAAGCCCCTATCTTATTGTACTATGACTATGGCAGAGAACCCCGAGGAACAGTACTAGTGATTGTTCAAGCTCCCACATTAGATGTGAGCTCAAAGACTCCGACATCTGGTTGCTTCAGGGCTTTGGGGTTTTGGAAAATACTTTTATCAAAATTAGGCAGGGTCTCTTACTTTAAGCGCTTGCTAGTTTCCGGGTACGGCGACACAATGGAATCTTTAGTACTAGCAGAGACTGACAGAGATCCAAAGACCGCGGATTCACTTCATATAGGGGCCTTAACAATTAGAATAGGGTTTTGGGGCCCATCATACTCTACTTATCATAAGGAACCCCAGAAAATAGTATCGATAGTTATTTGGGCCCCTGCAGTAAGTCTGCAACTCAGCGAACTTACAGCCTTAATCCATCGGTCTACACTAACATTCCCTTCCTTTCGGGAGTCGGAGGCGGGCAGAGGGGGTCTCAACAGAAGAAAGGTAGGCGCACTGGAAAAAAAACCACAACCATCACGAGTCTCCTCGCCATCGGCCAGCTCCTCTTCTTCCTCCTCTTGTAATTCCTCCTCCTCTTCTTCTTCCTCCTCTTCCTCCTCTTCCTCTTCTTCCTCCTCTTCCTGGTCTTCCTCTTCCACCTCTTCCACCTTTGCCGGGCGTGAGGAAGCAATCACTAGTAGATGGGCTACATTGGCTTGGCCGAAACCAAGCAGAACCCTGCATGCCGCTAAAAAGGCCTGAATAGCTATCCTGACCAATCACAGCTACCTTTAATGCCACAGGGGCAAGAATGGACACCAACATCTAGTTGCCCCCTTGCTTGAAGGCTCAAGGGACCAAGCTAGCAAGCAGGTTGTAAGGGGAGTCACAAGCTATACTTACGACATCCCTGTTTAGGGGGGCTTATAACTTAGCTTTGCACAGGCAATGCCAAGCCCCTGGATCCCCTCCTAAGAAGTAAAACCTCGAATCCTAAACTCTAAATCCCTGCACTCTGAGTCCCAGTGTGCAACTGA
Source organism: Symbiodinium necroappetens (assembly GCA_905231915.1). NCBI lineage: Eukaryota > Dinophyceae > Suessiales > Symbiodiniaceae > Symbiodinium > Symbiodinium necroappetens. The sequence goes on from CAJNJA010089018.1 coordinate 13,086, forward strand.
CCTTTCAAGCAAACCCAACAAAGATCCCAAACCCCGCAATTGAACACACGAATCCAGAACAAGTCTCGACAACCCCCCCCCCCCCACCTCAACCAAGACAAACAAAGTACAACAAAGGTCGCTGCCTCCTCCGGCAGTTTCAGCTCTTCGTCCTCCTCTTCTGGGGGACCCAGATCCTGGTCCTGCGCAAGTTAGGATCTGAGAAGCCTGGGCTATCGGCTCAAAGATAGCTAGCTAGATAGATCGATGGACAGATAGACAGAGGTGAACACACACACAGAGACAAACAAGCAA